>CADCXT010001746.1:0-107500 GCA_902806775.1 Microtus agrestis | reverse complement strand
AACCTGAGGTTCCTTTGTTCATATTGGTATGTTCTGAAGCCTTCTTGAGGGGGAAGGTAAGAACTTAGGCTCCTTTTGTGAGTGCCATTGCCTGTTAATCTGACAGGATCCTCATCATAAACATTTAGTAAACAAAGGTCTAAATGCAGAAATAAAAATCCAAAATATTCAGGCATCTGAGAATTTCTCTTGGTTGAACACATTCCCAGATTTATAAAGCAGTTCTCTAAAGTGATTACGATAACTGCCTGATTTTCTAAAGGTCCTGAGTTTAATTCCCAGCAACCAAATCATGGTTGTTATGAGTTCGGTAATGAGATATGGTACACAATCCTGGCCTTCAGGCATGCAGGCAGGTATAATAGTCCTTTTTTTGCAAAGGGATATATTGGAGACTGCATGGCACCGAACATGAATATCTATGGCCTTATAAGATAGAAGGGATGTGCATGGGTATCCCCTATTTATTGAAAGGCTGTGTGTCTGCCTTGGTACATGACAGAAGATCTCAGGTTCACTAGTTCACGTCATCTATGTCTGAAATTTTTTGTAGAAAAGAGAGTAATGTGGTACAACCTTTGGAAATGGTGAATATATATTATAGGCATTTCTGTAAAGGTAAGATGCCAGTGTTTAAGAACATTGTCACTCTAGAAAAGAGGAGGGATATAAGTGTAAATATCACTGAGTTCTCTGGTTTCCTTTGCCTCAAATGCCCAGATTCTGCATTTCTTATGTAAAGGTATCCATATGCATTTGGAATAATTGTAGTAAATAGTATTTGTCACCTATTTATTTATTTATTTATTTTTCTTTCTCATGACATAGAGTCTTCTACTTATTTTACCCTGCCAAATTCTGTGGTATCACTCAGTAGAACACTTATGGAATTGCATTTCTGAAAGTCTGTCTGTCCACTCTAGTGTGAAGTCTAACCCTTCCTACATCAGGAGATGAGTAGTTATGTCCCCCGACAGATGCTTTCTTTGTAGCTTTGGCAGTGCCTGATAATACTATGGTGTTCAATACAAAAATATTTCTTTCAGTTTGCTGAAAGAAGGGAGTGATAGATATCCATTGATGATGGTGAGTAAAGTGCAAAAATCTAAGCAACACAAGGAAGAGTCGAAATATGGAAACAGAGACATTGAGCAGCTTACAACAGTGTTGTCAGTCAGGTGTGACATCCTTGATTTGCAATAGGATATCTGAGCCTGCACTTGATACTCAGGCTGGGAGAAACATTAGTGTCTCCTTCAATGGCTTCTCTAGATCATAATCTGATACCTGAGCTGGAATCATTCTCTAGAGCCCACCATATCCCCTATTCTTCCAGGAGACTTTTCAGTTGGAAGTGGTAAAACACAATTCAAACTGGCATTCGAGAATGCTGAAGTTCAGTTAAAGCAGAAATATAACTTTTTTTTTGGTTTTTGGAGACAGGGTTGCTCTGTGTTTTTGGAGCCTGTCCTTTGACTAGCTCTGTAGACCAGGCTGGTCTTGACTCAAAGAAATCCACCTTCCTCTGCCTCCCGAGTGCTGGGGTTAAAGGCATGCACCACAATCGCCTGGCAGGCAGAAATACATCTAAGCATCAAAAAACAGTGAGTACACTTCAGGTGCAGCTGGATTGGGTAATCAAGATATCTTGACCAGGATCCTGGTATTGCTCACTATTTTCAACTGACTTTACTATGGACACAATGTTAGGATGATTTCCCTGGCTGTCTTAAGGTCATGTACATTTGCACAAAGCCTAATATGGTCAGGTGAGGTCAACTTTAACAAAACCAGTATGCCATAGAATGACTTGTCTGGCTGAATGGGGAAGGTAAAACATCCAGTGTCCAAGAGTTTGCTGTAGCAAGAGAGGAAAAGTCACACATGCTTGGATATGGAGCACAGTCTCAACGAGAAGTAAAAGTGATTGGCAGGAAGGTCCGTGTGGCATCTGGGCTGTACAGGTACTTATTTGTTAGTCACTACTCCCTGTCATTTTTTGATATTGTTTTCTAAATTTGAACATCATAGGAATCCTGTAATCACTGTGATGTGAAGCCTCCAAAACCCTCAAAAATACAGTGGCGTATGACTGAAGAAGTACCCAGAAAATGACCTCATCCTATGTACATACATATACTCATATGCATATCTGTAAACACCCATTATATATATATATATATATATATATATATATATATATATATATATATATATATATATATATATATATAAATATAAAAAAGCACACAAGGAACATGAATACCTTTTTTCAGACACATATGTATATATGTTCAAAGCTTCATTGTATAAGATACTAAAGATAATGGAAAAAGCAGTTACACCACTGACTATGATATCCAACACACATTTCTCAGTAATGAAAATCAGTAGGAAAATGTGTCCTGAACCAGCACCACCAACCTGTATGAACTCCTAAGAAATATAGAAAAGCAAAGTTTAAAATACTCCACTGAAACAGGGTGTGTGATCCCCAAAAGATCCTTGATTTTAGATAGCAGGCCTTGAAAATCAAGGCTGTAGATTTCCTACAGCATGCCAGCTGTCACTGACAACCTGTTTAATCACTCACAGGGTTTTCTCTTTCGTTTTCAACTTTGAATGCCATAAACCTACCATAAGCTTTGATTGGGATTTTCTTTTTTTGTGATATATAACAACTCTTATTTAAAGTTTTGTATTTCTGTAATTATAGCTATTTTGCTTTCAAACATTCCCTTAGCCCATTGTCTACCTTTATACAAACAAATATGCAAACATAAACACACTCAACTGATAACTTATGGTAAATGTATGATGGATATGTTGAAAGTGATACAAAATATGATGAGATAATTAGCTAGATAGATGGCTCAGCAGTTAAGTGCATTACCTGCTCTTACCCGGGTTCTGAGTTCAATTCCTGGCAAAAACATGGTGCCTCACAAGCAACATTAATGAGGTCTGTTGTCCGCTACTGGCCTATTGGCATACACAAAAACTGAATATTGTATTCACAATAAAATGATAATCTTTTTTTAAAAGAATGAAGAGATGAATTTGTTTTTGTAATCAGCAATAGGCAATACCTGTCAATAAAGGCTTTTGGAGATGAGGTTTACTAATCTTCTCAAAGGCCTGAAATGCTCTGAGATGGAAAAGTAAAATAGGTACGCGTGAAGTGGAGCATTGTCCTTAGCTCCTAGCAGATCATGAGGGCTCTTTTTGATATGTGATAGTATGTGAATAAACACTGTGAACTATAAAATTCCTCAAGATAAATACCTTTCATAATGAACTTCATGAGATAAATTAGGGTTAAAGAAAGGAAGGTATGAAGTTTTCAAAAAATTCCAAGGAGAATGTATGTGCCAAATGACTAAGACAATGGCACAGGGAATATATTAGATAATAGAAAAGTGACCCAATGCTCCTGAAGCACTATTCTCTGTGTAGCCAAAGTGAAACAGAAATTCTTCACGAAAATCAGATATAGCACTAAAATAAATAAACAAAAGCCTTCATCCAGTAAGAAAAAAAAGTGCTCAAATTAAAATTGGAAAAACGTGCAACAAGCAAAGCAAGTTTTTCTACGAGTAAGATAATGTCTTCATTGATATCTTCAAATTTATGCTTTGTCAGTATGTCAACTGCTCAAAAAAGATGACCTTTCATTGAACAAACTAAGGGTTTCCAAAATTATTCTCTGTAACTATATTTAAGACTCCGTATTAGAATGGAAGTGAATGTAATGTGAGCCACTAGCCATATTGTTACTTCAGAGAAATTAAATGACTTGCCCAAACAAACAAATATGTATATTTTATCGCGCCCAACATCTAAACCCAGGAGAAATCAATTGCTTAAGGCCATAAGGGCTACATTAGGGAGTGCACCTGAGGCTATGTTCTGAACTGGTGAACATAAACAAAAGCAGATAAAAGTATTTGAAAAACAACTTGATTTTGTACTATAAGAACATTATTTTTCTTGACTGTTGTTTATATATGTCTGGTAGTTAAAGCACACAGTACTCGAGTGGCAGTTGTCCCCAGATTTCGAACAATGCTTGAGAGCTGTACTTGGAATGGATGTTCGAGGGCTGCATGGGCCAGTCCCCCAATTGTCTCTGCTGGTGGTTCTGCATTCACTAGCCAGGCAAACATCCAAGCTTTCTGAAATAGGAGGGCAACTTGGACCCTCTCTTCTTCATTTGGGTCAAGAGTGCTAGGTATTCTGGTGCCCACTCTCAGCAACCAGGACATGGACTATACATTCACAAAATAATAGTACTGCAGTAACTACTATTAAGCAGACTAGAGATGCATTTCAGCATGCAGGACGATTTTCACAAAAGTTGTCACCAATTTACTAGAAAATCCCAGGATGGGTCATCCTTAAAATATAGAATAGCATTTGCAATATCAGGTCCAGATGATATCCTCTGTTCTATTCAAGCACCATTTCTTATTATTTCCTTAGCACAGCCAGTGATTCCCTGGCGCCCACAGTCTCTAAGAAGGAAATATCTGGACCACTTTTTTCATCATCATTTATGAGTCTCAACCAAACCTAACTGAAACACTTCTGACAGCAAGAACAGCCTGGTTTAAGAGGAACCCGAAAGCAAAGTCTCCCAAGCACCCCTTGGCTTCCCAATCATATTGCCTCTTCAATAGTTCATATCCTGTCACTAGAGTGGGTAATGGACTACCTAGCACTCTTGACCCCAATGAAGAAGAGGAGGTCCAAAGTGCCCTCCTCAATCAGAAAGCTTGGATGTTTGCCTGGCTAGTGCATGCAGAACCACCATCTGAGCCAGTTGGGGACTGACATTTGCTTTCCTGAGGACATCCAATCCAAGTGCAGCTCTCGAGCTCTGTTCGATTTCTGAGGCCAACTCTCACTTGGGTACTGTACTCTTTGGTTACCAGACGTATCCACAGTTCTCAGGAAGGAGAGCCTCTCTTTACGGATATTGCTTTGCTGCTGCTTGTCTATAGTCACTATTGTCAAGTACATTCATAGCCCATTGCGAGGGGTAATTTCTCTTTTTATTTTTAAACTACTTTATTGTCTTAATGGCCAAACATCTGGAGAGAGGCCAGCGAGCCTCACCTGGTCCATCACACTCTGACCAGAGACCATAGTTTTTCCTGTCTCCCAGTCTGGGACCCACTTCAGTGGACCCTGTCCAGGGTCCCACTTCTGGGTCCCCAATGGGATGATGAAATCCTATCCCAATGGGGAAGTGCTTGCCTCATATGCCTGGAACCCCTTTCACAGGCCGATGGCCTGGGACCCGATTCTGTCTCTCCCAAGGGATTTATGACAGCACACCCCAATGTGAGACCAAGGGAATTTCAAAAGTTTCCCTTTAAATCAAGATGGCTTTAAATGTCCTCCACCAGAAAATGGGCTCAAATCTTCTGTTAAAGCACAATGGGGACCCATCCCTATCACTACTCCCCAAGTGAGCCTCACACCACTCATGCATACCCTAGCAGAAACAAAACTGTCTACACCTACATCAGGGATTCCAGAAGCTTTGCTATTTTCAGAGGGGGCCCTAGAGATTTCCACATATCTACAAGAAATGCTAAGACCTCTTAAGTCTATCCAAGTGCCCATTGTACCTTCTCAATATACACAAAAGTCTCTAGCACCTGCATCAAATTCCCTAGGGGATCTGAGTCATTCCATATTTGTCAAGAGGAATTCAGAATTGTCTACACCAAGAGATGTGGGTCAAAGACCCATTGTCTCTCAAAAAAGGAAATTCAAACCTAATCCAGATATGAAAATGGGAAATGGATATTCCCACTATAGCAAAAAGAGAAGGACATATCCTCCTTCTGAGCAAGGTGAATTTCCAGTGTCCCTAAGGCCAAAAGGGCTCTAAATTTATCCTGCCAATCAAAAATTCCCTTCTGATTCATAGTTCAAAACAAAATAGCCAAAGATATGCCATGGTAGTTCAAGTGAGCCATGCATGCTTGACAACTAAGCAAAGTGCGAAGACAGTGAAGCCTTCCCCTCTTCTACAGGAGCCTCTAGCCCTTTCCCCATGTGTAGGAGAGCCTCTTGAAATATCTACATATACACAAAGATTTAGAACCTGGCCAGGATGTTTTGCGTTCTACCATATGTGTTAAAGAGACTGTGGAACAGGACACATGTGCAGAAGGAGTTTAAGACTCAGCCCCATCTTTGGAAATGGTTCCGGGTTGTGACACATAGACACAAGAATTTGTAGCAAATTTTCCATCGAGTGTAGGTGATTCCTTAGAATCGACCTGCCACAAACACACACAGGACCTCTCCACTCTTCACAGGAGGCTGTGGAATTTTCTCTATCTCCTCAAGTGTATCAACAATCTGTCACAACTACACAAGAGGCTATAGGCCATTTCCCATCTGCACAAAGACATATTAGTATTTCCACATGCCCACAAGTGACTACAGAACGTTCAATACATACTCCAAAGGTTCTGAGTTCTACCTTATCATCCCAAGTGCCCTTGGAATCTGTTTTATCCATCAAACTGCCTCTAGAACCTAACATTCCTATACAAAAGGCTTTATTCTCTTCTACACCTGTAGAAAGTGTTCCTAAAACTCTCACATTTACACAAGGATCTCCAGTAACTTCCTTAGCTGATCATGCAGATTTTAGATCTACAACTTATGCATAGAAAACTTTAGAGGATACCACACCTACACAGATTCTGGAAATATTCCCTATTTCTGAAAATTTAGTAAAAATACGTACATGTACACCTGACAGAGTAGTACCTTCCCCTTCTGAGCACGAGCCTCAAGGATCTACCACATCTCATGAAGACACTTTACCATCCTCCCCAACTACAAAAGTGATATTCTTGCATATCCTTTCTCAGAAGGGAAATAGTAAACATGTTCCCTCTACCCAAGTGGACCCTGGATATTCAATTTCAACCAAAATATGCTGGCAGATGAGCTTTCTGATGAAGGGGGCTTGGGAACTTCCTCATCTGAGGAAGGCAGTTTCATAATTCTCCATTCCGCAAAAAGAGGTATGTGCATCTTATACTGCTCTGAAAGAAATATCAATCACTACAAGTACTCCTCAGGTAAGTACTATTCCTTCTATATCTGTACAAAAGTCCTGCAATATTCCCGCATCTGAAAAAAAAGTCTCTGGAACATTGCCATTCTATCCAAGGGCCTCGTGAATATTCCATATTATCCTAAGAGGCTCAAGGGCCTTAGCTGTCTGTCCTAAAGTATCTAGGTCATTTACCATCTGTCCCTAGCATTCAGGGACATTCTCCATCTCTGTCACAGGCTCAAGAAAATTCAACCTGTACCCAAGATGATCTGTCAATTTCTAAATCTTACTTGGGAATCTTAAAATCTTCCTTATCTGCCAAAGGGTCTAATGGAAAGCCAAATGTAAATAAAAACATCTTGAACATGTGCCATTAGCAGAAGAGGACCTGACATCTAATATGTCCTCCAAACCATCTAAAGATCCTTCTGCATCTTCCTGCCTTCTTGCTGCAGACCACTTTCCATCCCACCACGGTCTCCAATATCATCAACATCTAAGCAGTGGTATCTAGGAACTTCATCATCTTGCCAAGTTTTCTTGAACACTCACCATCTGCCCCAGGAGACCTGCATTGTTTCCAGGCTGCCCAGGGAGCAAAAGAATACTTGCCATCTGTCCAAGTGCCTCAGGAAAAATTTCCACCTTCATTAAGTGATTCAGGACATTTGCCCAAACTCCCAGAAGATAAGGAAGATTCTTCACCAGAACAAGGGATTGTAGAACATGTCCTCCTGCTCAGGGCTCTTTGGAAACTTCATGCTCACCTAGGGTGCCTTTGCAAAAGCCCTTGTTGTCCATAAATAGGCCTCTGGATCTTTCCATAACTACTCGAGGGAATACTGATACTTCCCAATCTGCACAAGCCTTGCAAAGATCTCTACCATCTACAAATGAATATTTGGAAAATTCCCCTTCAGACTTTGAGCCTCTTGAGCACTTACCTTTGGTTCCAAGGCTCATGGTCTTTCAACACTGTCACAGGAAACCCCTCCCCCATTCTTTCCAGTTCATGGAACTCTAGAATTACCTCAATATGGCTCAGGGTCTGTACCATCAATGCCATCTCTACAAGGGCTTCAAGGAAGTCTCTCACCCTTAGAAGGTAGCATAGCCCCTAGCCTCTCTGTCCATGACTATGTGCACATTTCCTCTCTGCACAACAGCCTATAGAAATTTACAAGTCCACATAAGCAACTCCAGCATTCTCTGCTGTCTTATCTGGATGATCTGTCACCTTTCATATCTTCCCAGGGTAATCTGGGACTATTGTCCTCTGTGGAAATAGATTTGGGAACATATTCACACAACACGGAATATCCACAACAATTGAAAAATATCTCAGGATTTCCAGGATCTCTGATATTGGAACACGATCCTGTTTTAATTTCCTTTCCTGCACATTGGAATCTCAGACATATGCCATCTGCTAAAGAAGATGTGGGACTTTCATTATCTGCCAAACAAGCACCAGAAATGTCCACACTGGAACAAGGGTCTCTCCACAATCTGAAAGCAGCAAAATTGGCTCTGGTAAACCCATCATTTTCCCAAAAGGGCTACCAGAAAACTTCAGTGTGCACAATATGCTTTAGAACATTTGCCACCTAGTGAAGAAGCTCTTCAACATTTATCAACCCACCAGGGGACTCAAGAATGTATGAAATCTTCACTAAGTCTCTTGAAATTTTGTCATCTAACTCCAAACATGTAAAAAATTCTCTTTCTGCCATAGGTGGTCTGAAATCCTCTCTATCTGGTTCAAGGGTTCTTGGATATGAGCTAGATGACAAACAGCCTGAACAACATTCTATATATAGAAAGGGTCTCTGATTAATCCACTGTCTACCCTAGCGGTCCAAGAACACTTAGTGCCTTTAAAAGGAAATTTGAAATCTTGTCAATCTGCCAAGGAGGGACAAAAAACTTCGATACCTTTACAAATTGTTCTGGAAATGTTCCAAATATTTCAGAGGGTCTAGGGGCTTTATCATCTGGTCTGGAGCATCTGGGACATTCCTCATTAGCAAATGCTTCACAAGAGAACTCTCAATGCTGGAAGTGCTGTGGAATCTTCTCCTCTGCCACTGGAACTCTAAGAACTTCATTTGCCCAAAAGTCTTTGGATAACTTTTGCCTGGAAAAGTGTTTAGGGAAATATTATTATCTTCCCAAGGGGCTTTGGAAATATTTTCATCCCCAAAAGGGAGAATTAAAAGTGTTTCATCTCCTGAAAGTTCAATAAAATCTCCTACCTCTTTACAGGGGCCTTTGAGAACTTCTTCATTGATCCAAGTCCCTCACAATAATCTACTCCCTGCACAATGGTGTCTAGGACCTGTCTAAACTGACTCTGGCATTCAAGGACCTTTATTAACTCCAAAGGCTGGAGGAAAATTATCAAGGGAAACACATTCTTGCAAATCTTTCCCATAGACCCCAGAAACTCTAGATCATTTGCAGTCTGCTGAAGGACCTCATGATCTGTCCATATCAGCACATGAGATGCTTGATTCTTTACCATCTATGGAAGGGACTCTAGGAATTTTGGTATATTTTTCAGGGCTCATGGAACCATCAGAATCAGAACATAGGAAAGTTGGGCATGTGTCATACGTGGGAAACGATGTAGAGATTTCTCCATTCGAGAAACCAGCCAAATCAACTTCTCCATTGACTCCATATTTACCTTTCATCACAGAGGTTTTGGAACCTTCCTCATGTGATCTGGAAGCTCTGGGGTCTCTGGTATCTGCCAAAGAAGATGCAAAACACACTGACTCTGCAACACATGCACAAGAATATTGTTTATCTACTTCCAAAGCCTTAGAACATTTTGTAACTACACAAGGGCCTCTGCAAATTAGCGCACCTAACAAACAGACTCTGTACTCTTTGACATCTAGAGTAGCAGATGTAGAACATTCCACTTTTGCTCCAAACATTAGAAAAGAATCCCAAATACTCCCAAATATTCTTGACCATCTGTCCAATGGAGGAGAGTCTCAAGAATATTCTTTCTCTGCTTCAGGATCTGAGGACATTTTCTTACTTGCTCCAGAGCCTTTAGAATTTTCCTCCCCACAAAATGCAACTCAAGCAGCTTCCCATGTCTTTAAGAGGTGGTGGGATCTTTGCTATCTGTACAAGTGTCTTTGGGACAGACACCATATGATCATGGTTCTCTGGCATCACTGGCTTCTACACTTGGACCTGGGGCATCTTCCATATGTGAAGCACATACTATCAAGCTATCCACATCTGCATCTATGACCAAAACATATTTGACCTCTTCCCTTGGGCCTTCAACATCTAAATATCATGACAAGTTGGAGGTGGGAATTTTGCCAGCTCTCCATGGATATCTTGTATATTCTCAGTCTGATCAAAGGACTGTAGAAATGACCAAGTTTGGAGAAGGGGTTCTAGAAAATATATCAGTTGCTCAAAGAACTAAAAACCTTTCATCTTGTTCCCAGGAGGCTAATATGTCTTCTCTATCTGACCAAGATCATCTATTTCATTCATCACATGTGAAAGTGTTTATGATGCCTACTCTGTCTGATCAGCAAACTGAAGAATCATTGTCATCCCCCTCAAAAGATACAAAATATCCTGCATCTTCAGTTACTGTTCAGATGCAGGAACCTACTCTCTCTATACCCTAGGCCCTCAACACACTTTGGTAACTCCAACAAAGCCCTGGAAACTTTCCATATCTGTCTCTGACTCTCTGTGTCCTATTGCATCTTCCCAAGTGTATGAGACTGAGACTGTAGCACTTTGCACATTATCTCCAGCGTACCTGGAAACAATCCAATCTACACAACAGGAATTAGAATACTTTTCAAGTGTAGAACAGGGTAAAGAACATGTTTCAACAGCCTCAGAAACTACAAGAAAATTGTTCTCACCACAGGAGTGTGGAGGTCATTTATTATCTGACCGTAGTTTTCAAGAACGTTTCCAATCTGGTACAGTGTATCTAGCAACTTTACTTTATTCCCAAGGGCCTGAGAAACAGTTTAAATTGACTGAAGCATTGTTGTATCCTTAAAAATTTTGCCAAGAGTCTCAAGAACATTCCGAATCTTCTCAATATGTTATGGGAATTCATGAATCCTTTGAGAGCATTCACAGATATATTTTACATGAAGTAAAGCCTGTGGAAACTTTTACAACACTTTCTGGGACTACACAGACTTCACCATCTGCTCCACAACCTCTGGAACTTTCATCATTACTACATGTGACTTCAGGAACTTCTCTAACTGACCAACGTGTAGTGGGACCTAGACAACCTTCACAAAATACTCTAAAGGTGTTGTCATTGCACAAGGGACCCTAGAGCCTTTGGCGTGTCCCCAAGGGAATGAGAGAAATTCTCATTTAGAAAAAGATATGGTGGAACAGTCTTTTTTTAGTACAGGGCATTTTAGGATCACTACCATGTACAACAGTGAAGGGAGACAGTACATGTGGCTGCCATTACAAGATGGCTCCTATCTCCTGCCAGCTGGAGTAGCCAGTACCACCATCTCAAGAATGCTCAGTGTCCTCAATGTGCTGTACCTATCAGGGAGCTTGGAGCATGTTGCTAAGACACTTTGACAAATAGGAAGCCTGCACGTACCCCTAGTTCTGATATTAAGCAATTGCAGCAGTTGCAGCTCAGAACTCAGAGAAGCTCGCATCATGCTCTCCCTTCAAACAAGAGGCTCTAGTAAAACGTGATTTGCAAGAATCCTTGTCTGGTGGCTGTTCTTTCCTGCTGTTCATGGAGTTCGCCACACATCACGAGTTCTACAATCTACACTATATGACCATAAACTATCAGAAATATTACCATCTACCCAAAAGGACTCCCTGTCTCCTAAAGAATCTTTGTTACTGCCCATATCTACAAATAGGACTCTTGAGAATTTGCAATCTGATTGTGAACTTACAAAACTTTCCAATTCTTTTCACGAAGCTTCTAGACATTCTCTATTGGTCCAAGGTCCTCTGCAGAGTCACCATCTGCTTCAGAGACTCTGACCCCATCTTTTAACCAAGGAATTAAAAAGGCTTTGCTGTCTTCCCCAGGTGCTGTGAAAACATCTGCTGCACCAGATGCTAAAAAACCTCTCCAAACTACTCTAAATAAAAAAAAAAAAACCTAGCCTATTGAATCTAAGATTTTGGGAAAATTCTATGTCCTTCCAAGGTACACCGGGTCCTTTCTCATCCAGATCAGTGTGTGTAGAACATTCAGCATCTTCATCATTAATTTTAGCACCATCAAAATCTTTCCAAAGTAAGCGAGGACACTTCTTTCACACAAATACATCACCATCTTTCCAAGCGCCTACAGGGCTAGCAATAGCAATAAGACTACATAAGGGGATCCAAGGGGTTTGAATTGGAAAGGAAGAAGTTAAACTTTCACTATTTGCTGATGATATGATAGTGTATGTGAGGAAGCCTAAAAACTCCAGCAAAGAACTCCTACAGCTGATGTGGGAATGATTTCTTATTAATAAAGAAACTGCCTGGCCCATTCGATAGGTCCACCCTTAGGTGGGTGGAGAAAACAGAACAGGATTCTGGGAGAAGGAAGCTGAGTAGGAGTCGCCATTATGTTTCCATGCCAGAGAGACGCAGGCTAGAATCTCCCCGGTAAGCACACCTCGGGGTGTTACACAAATTATAAGAAATGGGCTAGTACAGGTGCGAGAGTTAGCCGAGAAGAGCTAGCCTATGGGCCAGGCAGTATTTAAAAGAATACAGTTTCCGTGTAATTATTTCGGGGCATAAGTAAGCCATGCGGGCAGCGGGGTGGCGGGACACAACAGCCCGGCCACTGCTACCAATTGCAACATACAGCTGATAAACAGCTTTAGTAGCATGGCAGGATACAAGACCAATTCCAAAATATCAGTTGCCCTCCTATAAACAAAGGATAAGGAAGCAGAGAGGGAAATCAGAAAAGCATCACCTTTCACAATAGCCACAAATAGCATAAAATATCTTGGGGTAACTCTAATCAAGAGGTGAAGGAACTATTTGACAAGAACTTTAAGTCCTAGAAGAAAGAAATTGAGGAGGATACCAGAAAATGGAAGGCTCTCCCTTGCTCTGGAAGGGAGGATCAACATAGTTAAAATGGCAATTCTACCTAGTGTAGTTTATAGATTCAATGCTATCCCCATTAATATCCCAACAAAATTCTTCACAGACTTTGAGAGGACATTATCAACTTTATATGGAAAAACAAAAAAACCCAGGATAGTCAAAACAATCTTATACAAAAATGGAACTTCTGGAGGCATTATCATCCCTGACTTCGAACTCTATTACAAAGCTTCAGTAATGAAAGCAGCTTGTTATTGGCATAAAAACAGAAAAGCTGATCAATAGAATAGAGCAGAGGATCCGCATTTTATCCCACAATACTATGAACACATGATTTTTGATAAAGGAGCTAAAAGTATTGAATGGAAGAAAGTGTCTTCAACAAATGGTGCTGGCAGATCTGGTTGTCAACCTGTAGAAGAATGAAAATAGATCCATATCTATTGCCATGCACAAAAATCAAGTCCAAATGGATTAAAGACCTCATATCAGGTTGAACACACTGAACCTGACAGAACAGAAAGTGGGAAGTAATGTCCAACCTATGGGAACAGGAGATCACTTCCTAGGTATATCCGAGAGGCATGATTATATGACAAGGACATTTGTTCAACTATGTTCATAGCAGCATTATTTGTAATAGCCAGAACCTGGAAACAACCTGGATGTTCTTCAATGGAAGAATGGATTAAGAAAGTGTGGAATATATACATATTAGAGTACTACTCAGAGCTAAAAAAAAATGACTTCTCGAATTTTGCATGCAAATGGATGGAAATACAAAACACTATCCTGAGTGAGATAGCCCATACCCAAAAAGATAAACATGGGAAGTACTCATTCATAATTGGTTTCTTGTCATAAATAAAGGACATTGAGCATATAATTTGTGATCCTAGAGAAGCTTAATAAGAAGGTTGCATCCCACCACCCCAAAAAAACATATAGTCTTCTGCCTGGATATGGGATTTAGACAAGATTGCAAAGCAAAACCAGGGAACTAGGGGGTGAGGTGGCTTGGGGCTAAGAGGATATGGAGTGAGAAACATGAGAAGGGGAGAATGGGGGGTGCTTGGGGGAAATGGGATGTTTGGGATAAAGGAAGGGAAGACATGGGAACAGAGAAACTTATATCCTATTTAAGGGAACCATGTTAGAGATTTGACTCTAGAGGGACTTGCAGGTGTCCAGGGAGATGTCTCCAGCTAGTATGTTGAGCAACTGAGGAGAAGAGGGAACCTGTAATGACTGTAACCTATAGCCATAGTGATGAATAACTTGCTTATCACATTAGAAATTTACATCATGGGAGAGACCTTTTTTTCCTCTTTCCCCCTTTTTCTTCTTTCTCCCTTCTTCTTTCTCCCCCCATTCCAATCCCCCCCCCTTCCTCCCCCCCCCCCCCCTCTTTTATAAAAAAATCCACCCCCCCCCTTTTTTCCTTTTGGGGAGTGTAAGGGGGGGGGGGGGGGGGGGGGGATCCTTTTTTTTTTTTTAGGTTGCCCCCCCCACGCGGGGAGGCCCCTTTTTTAAAACCTTCCCACCAACAAAGGGAGGTCTTGGCTCCAGGAGATCCATCATTGGGGCACCTAGAGAGCCATCAGGGAGAGTCCCATCACTGGGAAGTAGACCTGATCCTCTAAAAGAAGATCCTTAGGGGAGCACTGGGAGGAAGAGATGGGCAGGCGCCAATGCAGAAATTCACCCCCCAAATTTAAAAAAAAAAAAAAAACCCCCTTAACCCCGGGGCCCCCCATCAGGAGGACATGAACACCTTAATCAAGAAGAAGGAGAAAAAATGGAATCTTTGAAAGTGATTGACATCCTTAAACAACATGTAAAAAACGCCCTCATAGAAATGAATGAGAAGTATAACAGAAAGTTTGAAGAATTTAATAAATCAGTGAATGATACCCTCATAGAAATAGATGAGAAGTATAACAGAAAGTTTGAAGAATTGAATAAATCAGTGAATGATACCCTAGGAAACCAAGGAAAAACAATCAAACAGATAATGGAAACAGTTCAAGACCTGAAAACTGAAATGGAGACAAGGAAGAAAACACAAACAGAGGGCCGACTGGACATAGAGAATCTAGGTAAACGAATAGAAACTACAGAAACGAGTATAACCAACAGAATACAAGAGATTGAAGAAAGAATCTCAGACGCTGAAGATACCATAGAGAAAATAAACACACTGATCAAAGAAAACAGCAAATCCAACAAGCATCACAAAACATTCAGGAAATCTGGAACACAATAAAAAGACCAAACCTAAGAATAATTGGAGTTGAAGAAGGAGAAGAAGTGCAGCTCAAAGGTCCAGAAAATATATTTAATAAAATTATAGAAGAAAACTTTCCCAACCTAAAGAAAGATATACCTATTGTGTGATAGCTTCTCATTAAGTCTCATTCTAAAGTGGTAAACTTTAAAATGAACTCCTTAAAATGCAATCTCTACGGATAAGAATACACAGTGCATCATTCCTTGCCATATATAAGAGCACAGCAGCTCTGGAGATGGCACTCTGGGGATGCGGCACTTCTGAATTAACTTTCCCCAGTCTACTTTCTTAGGATGCAGTCTCAAGTTTTTTCTTTTTTTTTTCTTTCTTTTTTGTAACACTGCTTATGACTGTAGTTGGAGTCTCATTTATATATATATATATATATTTATCATACATATGCCTTGACTTGACGGTTTGACCATTTGGCTCCCTGTGCACTCTCTCTTTTCACTAAACTAGAACCGGGTCGACCAGTTATCCGATAAAGTGTTTGGCATAAAAATGCTAAGTACCCAGGTTGAACAGTTGGCCTCGTGAACGTGGGTGGACCAGTAGTCTTTTTCCATGACTTGATTGACTAATGTCACTTTTAAATGTGTCTTTTAGTTTGTATATCTGTTGTTCCTGTCTCAATCCCAACCCGCCCTACTCATTATTTTTATTTTTATTTATTTATCAATCTATTTATTTGTTTGTCTCTCTATCTCTGTATCTGTCTATCTATCTATTTATATATCGATCTATCTATCCATACATCCATACATCCAGATGGGAGGGGGTGAGAGGAAGGTCCCTGGTGGTCTTCCAGGGATAAATAAATAAAGTTGGGAATAA
Source organism: Microtus agrestis (assembly GCA_902806775.1). NCBI lineage: Eukaryota > Metazoa > Chordata > Mammalia > Rodentia > Cricetidae > Microtus > Microtus agrestis. The sequence continues at coordinate 91,169 of CADCXT010001746.1, read as the reverse complement.
ATAGCTGAATATTACTTCATTCAAATAATATTAAAACTGTTCAAGTCGAAATCAATTGCTTTATTTTCTCTTTGCCCAGAGATCTGACTGACTGCAACTTGGAAAGAAGAAGGCCCTGCTTGACACAGACCTCCCTCCTGCTTTGGGTGGGGTGACTGAGTGAATGTGGGTGGGTCGACCAGTTTCAATGTTTTGTCTTTTATACATTGAATGGATGTGTCTCATTTTTTTCATGATTTCTTGTGTATTTCTTTGCTTCCTTACCTATTTATTTACTTACTTCTTTAAAAAATGACCCACCTAGTTATTTACTTACTTTTTCGTACATTCCTTACTTCACTTCCTTATCTTCTTTCATATATCTTTTTATCTTCTCATTTATTTACTTATTGAATATTCCAATAATTACTTATTTTTATTCATTTATTCATTCATTGTCTATTTTTATGTAGATATTTACTTACTTTCTTAATTTCTTTTACTTTTCAAAATTTTTTTCTTTGGGAATGTGGATCATTTATTTGCTTCCTTCCTTCCTTTCTTCCTTCCTTCCTTCCTTCCTTCCTTCCATCTTTCTGTCTCCTGACTGTCACTGGCTATCCCAATGATTCTGGGTGAGTGTCAGCAAAGCAGCTCCTGAAATGGAATTTGATGAAGGGATAGATAGACAGATAGATAGATAGACAGACAGACAGACAGACAGACAGATAGATAGATAGATAGATAGATAGATGTGATTCGCACACGCTCACACAAACACACACACTCATATGCACGCATGTGCATGACATGTATAGATGGGGAGTTCCAATGTTTCCAGAGGAAGGTGCTCACTGGTAATAATAAATGTGCTGAAAAATAAGTCTGGAAATAACAGTATCATTAAAAGTCTTCAAATAAATAAAAAGCAGTTCCATTTCTCTCTCTCTCTCTCTCTCTCTCTCTCTCTCTCTCTCTCTCTCTCACACACACACACACACACACACACACACACACACACAATATACCAGCACATCTGAACTGACTGCAACATACAAAAGAAAAAGAAACGCAGAAGTAAGATATCGCTGCTGGAGAGGATCTGATCTGAGATAGCCCTGCTGGACAGGATCTGATGGGAGATGAGCATAAATTCATCTAATGGCTGCCGACAGCATTGCACTGTCAATTTATATTTTCCTAAACATCAAATTTCTCAATCAGTATGCAACTGCTGTGGTGCATCTCCTAGATAGAGCAACACACACACACACATGCACACTCGCATATGACATGTACAGATGGGGGGGGTTCCAATGTTTTCAGAGATAGGTGCTCACTGGTCATAATAAATGTGCTTATGAATAAGGCTGGAAATAGCTGAATCATTAAAAGTCTTCAAATAAATTTAAAAAATCCATTTCTCTCTCTCTTTATCTCTCTCTCTCTTTCACTTTCTCCCTCTGACACTATAAGAGCACATCTGAACTTACTGCAACATTCAAAAGAAGAAGAAATACAGAAGGAAGATATCCCTGCTGGACAGAATCTGACTGAGATATCCCTGCTGGACAGGATCTGATCTTAGATGAGCATAAATTCATCGAATGGCTGCCAACAGAATTTCACTGAGAAGAGATTCCACTTTTTATGCTGTACAGTTAGTTAGTTAATTAGACTAAAATGGGCCTCTTGTGAACTGGGGTGGGGTGTGGCTTCTCAGGTCCTGTCAGGTCAGGGAGGGGCTGAGGAGTGTCCCATTGGCCTTGAAAATATGCAACAGTCAGATATTAATGTCAGGGCTTCAGAGTTCCTCAAAGAGAACGAATGGAGACCCTTGCACACCTAATAAACGCCTGACCTTGGAAAATGACTTCTGGAAAGCAGGCACTTGAAATTGTGGTTTCACATCTTACCAGAAAGCTCCCTCTCAGAAGGGAAAGTCACCGTGATATTTACTCTTCGCCCAAGGATACCCTACCATTCTGAACATTCTTGCTAAATTACGTATTCTACTGCAAATAAATAGATAATAGAAGACTTAATTCAGTAAGTCTTCTACTTACTGAATTAACTAAGAGTGAGTGAGTAAGTAAGCAAATATGTGGATGAATGAACAAATAAATACAGAGTTCGCTGACTTTCGGTTTCATAATGAATCTCTCTCTCTCATACACAGACACACAAACACACACAAACAGAAACAAACAAAAACTAAATATACAATAAAAGGAAGCATAACACGTTTACTCAGGGGGCAGAGTGAACTCTGACAGTTTTCCAGGCAGGGCTATATAGAGAGATGTTCCATGTCGGGCTGCAGAGATAGTTTAGGTTCAATTCCCAGCATCTACATGGCAGCTCATAGCTGTCTGTAATCCAGGAGCCTAAGAGTCATGGCAAAATCACAAATGCACATAAGATAAATATAAATAAATTTTTTAAAGGAAGAGATTGGGCGGGGAGAGAGACAGAATATAAGAACAAACTGAGAAACAAGGAAAGATAGTGCTGGATGGCTGGCTGCTGGATGGCTTGTTTTCAGTTCTCTGACAGAAATAAGAACATTATGGAGGAACAACAAAATTATAACACTATGTGGGTGTAATGAGGAAAGATTTTGAGTGTGTGTGTCCTCTCAGAACAAAGTTAGTCCCACAGTTGATGATTTCATTATCCCAAAACTTCAGCAGAATATATCCCAAGCTTGCAAAAATATGGACAGCATGTGACAGGTTGGGCTGGAAATGCTGAGAACTGGGGTTCACCCAGGGGAGCCCTCAATGCAAGAGCAGAAACTCATTCCCGTGAAGAGTGAGGGAGGGGGGAATCATTCATTCCTATACTTAAGTTTGAAGAAAGATGAACGTCTATGTAGAGACCACTGACAGATAAGAAAAATATTTTCCTAAACACCAAATTTCTCAATCAGTATGCAACTGCTGTGGTGCTTCTACTAGATAGAGCAACACACACACACACATGCACACTTGCAAATGACATGTACAGATGGGGGGTTCCAATGTTTTCAGAGATAGGTGCTCACTGGTCATAATAAATGTGCTTATGAATAAGGCTGGAAATAGCTGAATCATTAAAAGTCTTCAAATAAATTTAAAAAAATCCATTTCTCTCTCTTTATCTCTCTCTCTCTTTCACTCTCTCTCTCTCTCTGACATTATAACAGCACATCTGAACTGACTGCAACATTCAAAAGAAGAAGATATACAGAAGGAAGATATCCCTGCTGGACAGAATCTGACTGAGATATCCCTGCTGGACAGGATCTGATCTTAGATGAGCATAAATTCATCGAATGGCTGCCAACAGCATTTCACTGAGAAGAGATTCCACTTTTTATGCTGTACACATAGTTAGTTAGTTAGTTAGTTAGTTAGTTAGTTAGTTAGATTAAAAGGGGACTTCAGTGAACTGGAGTGGTGTTTGGCTTCTCAGGTCTTGTCAGGTCATGTCCCATTGGCCTTGAAAATATGCAACAGTCAGATGTTAATGTCGGGGCCTGAGAGTTCCTCAAAGGGAATGAATGGAGACCCTTGCTCACCTTAAAAACGCCTGACCTTGGAAAAGAAATGTGGCAAGCAGGCACTTGAAACTGTGGTTTCCCATCTTACCAGAAAGCTCCCTCTCAGAAGGGAAAGTCACCGTGATATTTACTCTTCGCCCAAGGATACCCTACCATTCTGAACATTCTTGCTAAATTACGTCTTCTACTGCAAATAAATAGATAATAGAAGACTTAATTCAGTAAGTCTTCTACTTACTGAATTAACTAAGAGTCAGTGAGTAAGTAAGCAAATATGTGGATGAATGAACAAACAAATAAATACAGAGTTCGCTGACTTTCGGTTTCATAATGAATCTCTCTCTCTACACACAGACACACAAACACACACAAACAGAAACAAACAAAAACTAAATATACAATAAAAGGAAGCATAACACGTTTACTCAGGGGGCAGAGTGAACTCTGACAGTTTTCCAGGCAGGGCTATATAGAGAGATGTTCCATGTCGGGCTGCAGAGATAGTTTAGGTTCAATTCCCAGCATCTACATGGCAGCTCATAGCTGTCTGTAATCCAGGAGCCTAAGAGTCATGGCAAAATCACAAATGCACATAAGATAAATATAAATAAATTTTTTAAAGGAAGAGATTGGGCGGGGAGAGAGACAGAATATAAGAACAAACTGAGAAACAAGGAAAGATAGTGCTGGATGGCTGGCTGCTGGATGGCTTGTTTTCAGTTCCCTGACAGAAATAAGAACATTATGGAGGAACAACAAAATTGTAACACTATGTGGGTGTAATGAGGAAAGATTTTGAGTGTGTGTGTCCTCTCAGAACAAAGTTAGTCCCACAGTTGATGATTTCATTATCCCAAAACTTCAGCAGAATATATCCCAAGCTTGCAAAAATATGGACAGCATGTGACAGGTTGGGCTGGAAATGCTGAGAACTGGGGTTCACCCAGGGGAGCCCTCAATGCAAGAGCAGAAACTCATTCCCGTGAAGAGTGAGGGAGGGGGAATCATTCATTCCTATACTTAAGTTAGAAGAAAGATGAATGTCTATGTAGAGACCACTGACAGATAAGAAAAATATTTTCCTAAACACCAAATTTCTCAATCAGTATGCAACTGCTGTGGTGCTTCTACTAGATAGAGCAACACACACACACACATGCACACTTGCAAATGACATGTACAGATGGGGGGTTCCAATGTTTTCAGAGATAGGTGCTCACTGGTCATAATAAATGTGCTTATGAATAAGGCTGGAAATAGCTGAATCATTAAAAGTCTTCAAATAAATTTAAAAAAATCCATTTCTCTCTCTTTATCTCTCTCTCTCTTTCACTCTCTCTCTCTCTCTGACATTATAACAGCACATCTGAACTGACTGCAACATTCAAAAGAAGAAGAAATACAGAAGGAAGATATCCCTGCTGGACAGAATCTGACTGAGATATCCCTGCTGGACAGGATCTGATCTTAGATGAGCATAAATTCATCGAATGGCTGCCAACAGCATTTCACTGAGAAGAGATTCCACTTTTTATGCTGTACACATAGTTAGTTAGTTAGTTAGTTAGTTAGTTAGTTAGTTAGTTAGTTAGTTATTTAGATTAAAAGGGGACTTCAGTGAACTGGAGTGGTGTGTGGCTTCTCAGGTCTTGTCAGGTCATGTCCCATTGGCCTTGAAAATATGCAACAGTCAGATGTTAATGTCAGGGCCTGAGAGTTCCTCAAAGGGAATGAATGGAGACCCTTGCTCACCTTAAAACCTTCCAACGCCTGACCTTGGAAAAGAAATGTGGCAAGCAGGCACTTGAAACTGTGGTTTCCCATCTTACCAGAAAGCTCCCTCTCAGAAGGGAAAGTCACCATGATATTTACTCTTCGCCCAAGGATACCCTACCATTCTGAACATTCTTGCTAAATTACGTCTTCTACTGCAAATAAATAGATAATAGAAGACTTAATTCAGTAAGTCTTCTACTTACTGAATTAACTAAGAGTCAGTGAGTAAGTAAGCAAATATGTGGATGAATGAACAAACAAATAAATACAGAGTTCGCTGACTTTCGGTTTCATAATGAATCTCTCTCTCTCACACACAGACACACAAACACACACAAACAGAAACAAACAAAAACTAAATATACAATAAAAGGAAGCATAACACGTTTACTCAGGGGGCAGAGTGAACTCTGACAGTTTTCCAGGCAGGGCTATATAGAGAGATGTTCCATGTCGGGCTGCAGAGATAGTTTAGGTTCAATTCCCAGCATCTACATGGCAGCTCATAGCTGTCTGTAATCCAGGAGCCTAAGAGTCATGGCAAAATCACAAATGCACATAAGATAAATATAAATAAATTTTTTAAAGGAAGAGATTGGGCGGGGAGAGAGACAGAATATAAGAACAAACTGAGAAACAAGGAAAGATAGTGCTGGATGGCTGGCTGCTGGATGGCTTGTTTTCAGTTCCCTGACAGAAATAAGAACATTATGGAGGAACAACAAAATTGTAACACTATGTGGGTGTAATGAGGAAAGATTTTGAGTGTGTGTGTCCTCTCAGAACAAAGTTAGTCCCACAGTTGATGATTTCATTATCCCAAAACTTCAGCAGAATATATCCCAAGCTTGCAAAAATATGGACAGCATGTGACAGGTTGGGCTGGAAATGCTGAGAACTGGGGTTCACCCAGGGGAGCCCTCAATGCAAGAGCAGAAACTCATTCCCGTGAAGAGTGAGGGAGGGGGGAATCATTCATTCCTATACTTAAGTTAGAAGAAAGATGAATGTCTATGTAGAGACCACTGACAGATAAGAAAAATATTTTCCTAAACACCAAATTTCTCAATCAGTATGCAACTGCTGTGGTGCTTCTACTAGATAGAGCAACACACACACACACATGCACACTTGCAAATGACATGTACAGATGGGGGTTCCAATGTTTTCAGAGATAGGTGCTCACTGGTCATAATAAATGTGCTTATGAATAAGGCTGGAAATAGCTGAATCATTAAAAGTCTTCAAATAAATTTAAAAAAATCCATTTCTCTCTCTTTATCTCTCTCTCTCTTTCACTCTCTCTCTCTCTCTGACATTATAACAGCACATCTGAACTGACTGCAACATTCAAAAGAAGAAGAAATACAGAAGGAAGATATCCCTGCTGGACAGAATCTGACTGAGATATCCCTGCTGGACAGGATCTGATCTTAGATGAGCATAAATTCATCGAATGGCTGCCAACAGCATTTCACTGAGAAGAGATTCCACTTTTTATGCTGTACACATAGTTAGTTAGTTAGTTAGTTAGTTAGTTAGTTATTTAGATTAAAAGGGGACTTCAGTGAACTGGAGTGGTGTGTGGCTTCTCAGGTCTTGTCAGGTCATGTCCCATTGGCCTTGAAAATATGCAACAGTCAGATGTTAATGTCAGGGCCTGAGAGTTCCTCAAAGGGAATGAATGGAGACCCTTGCTCACCTTAAAACCTTCCAACGCCTGACCTTGGAAAAGAAATGTGGCAAGCAGGCACTTGAAACTGTGGTTTCCCATCTTACCAGAAAGCTCCCTCTCAGAAGGGAAAGTCACCGTGATATTTACTCTTCGCCCAAGGATACCCTACCATTCTGAACATTCTTGCTAAATTACGTCTTCTACTGCAAATAAATAGATAATAGAAGACTTAATTCAGTAAGTCTTCTACTTACTGAATTAACTAAGAGTCAGTGAGTAAGTAAGCAAATATGTGGATGAATGAACAAACAAATAAATACAGAGTTCGCTGACTTTCGGTTTCATAATGAATCTCTCTCTCTCACACACAGACACACAAACACACACAAACAGAAACAAACAAAAACTAAATATACAATAAAAGGAAGCATAACACGTTTACTCAGGGGGCAGAGTGAACTCTGACAGTTTTCCAGGCAGGGCTATATAGAGAGATGTTCCATGTCGGGCTGCAGAGATAGTTTAGGTTCAATTCCCAGCATCTACATGGCAGCTCATAGCTGTCTGTAATCCAGGAGCCTAAGAGTCATGGCAAAATCACAAATGCACATAAGATAAATATAAATAAATTTTTTAAAGGAAGAGATTGGGCGGGGAGAGAGACAGAATATAAGAACAAACTGAGAAACAAGGAAAGATAGTGCTGGATGGCTGGCTGCTGGATGGCTTGTTTTCAGTTCCCTGACAGAAATAAGAACATTATGGAGGAACAACAAAATTGTAACACTATGTGGGTGTAATGAGGAAAGATTTTGAGTGTGTGTGTCCTCTCAGAACAAAGTTAGTCCCACAGTTGATGATTTCATTATCCCAAAACTTCAGCAGAATATATCCCAAGCTTGCAAAAATATGGACAGCATGTGACAGGTTGGGCTGGAAATGCTGAGAACTGGGGTTCACCCAGGGGAGCCCTCAATGCAAGAGCAGAAACTCATTCCCGTGAAGAGTGAGGGAGGGGGAATCATTCATTCCTATACTTAAGTTAGAAGAAAGATGAATGTCTATGTAGAGACCACTGACAGATAAGAAAAATATTTTCCTAAACACCAAATTTCTCAATCAGTATGCAACTGCTGTGGTGCTTCTACTAGATAGAGCAACACACACACACACATGCACACTTGCAAATGACATGTACAGATGGGGGTTCCAATGTTTTCAGAGATAGGTGCTCACTGGTCATAATAAATGTGCTTATGAATAAGGCTGGAAATAGCTGAATCATTAAAAGTCTTCAAATAAATTTAAAAAAATCCATTTCTCTCTCTTTATCTCTCTCTCTCTTTCACTCTCTCTCTCTCTCTGACATTATAACAGCACATCTGAACTGACTGCAACATTCAAAAGAAGAAGAAATACAGAAGGAAGATATCCCTGCTGGACAGAATCTGACTGAGATATCCCTGCTGGACAGGATCTGATCTTAGATGAGCATAAATTCATCGAATGGCTGCCAACAGCATTTCACTGAGAAGAGATTCCACTTTTTATGCTGTACACATAGTTAGTTAGTTAGTTAGTTAGTTAGTTAGTTAGTTAGTTATTTAGATTAAAAGGGGACTTCAGTGAACTGGAGTGGTGTGTGGCTTCTCAGGTCTTGTCAGGTCATGTCCCATTGGCCTTGAAAATATGCAACAGTCAGATGTTAATGTCAGGGCCTGAGAGTTCCTCAAAGGGAATGAATGGAGACCCTTGCTCACCTTAAAACCTTCCAACGCCTGACCTTGGAAAAGAAATGTGGCAAGCAGGCACTTGAAACTGTGGTTTCCCATCTTACCAGAAAGCTCCCTCTCAGAAGGGAAAGTCACCGTGATATTTTCTCTTCGCCCAAGGATACCCTACCATTCTGAACATTCTTGCTAAATTACGTCTTCTACTGCAAATAAATAGATAATAGAAGACTTAATTCAGTAAGTCTTCTACTTACTGAATTAACTAAGAGTCAGTGAGTAAGTAAGCAAATATGTGGATGAATGAACAAACAAATAAATACAGAGTTCGCTGACTTTCGGTTTCATAATGAATCTCTCTCTCTCACACACAGACACACAAACACACACAAACAGAAACAAACAAAAACTAAATATACAATAAAAGGAAGCATAACACGTTTACTCAGGGGGCAGAGTGAACTCTGACAGTTTTCCAGGCAGGGCTATATAGAGAGATGTTCCATGTCGGGCTGCAGAGATAGTTTAGGTTCAATTCCCAGCATCTACATGGCAGCTCATAGCTGTCTGTAATCCAGGAGCCTAAGAGTCATGGCAAAATCACAAATGCACATAAGATAAATATAAATAAATTTTTTAAAGGAAGAGATTGGGCGGGGAGAGAGACAGAATATAAGAACAAACTGAGAAACAAGGAAAGATAGTGCTGGATGGCTGGCTGCTGGATGGCTTGTTTTCAGTTCCCTGACAGAAATAAGAACATTATGGAGGAACAACAAAATTGTAACACTATGTGGGTGTAATGAGGAAAGATTTTGAGTGTGTGTGTCCTCTCAGAACAAAGTTAGTCCCACAGTTGATGATTTCATTATCCCAAAACTTCAGCAGAATATATCCCAAGCTTGCAAAAATATGGACAGCATGTGACAGGTTGGGCTGGAAATGCTGAGAACTGGGGTTCACCCAGGGGAGCCCTCAATGCAAGAGCAGAAACTCATTCCCGTGAAGAGTGAGGGAGGGGGAATCATTCATTCCTATACTTAAGTTTGAAGAAAGATGAATGTCTATGTAGAGACCACTGACAGATAAGAAAAATATTTTCCTAAACACCAAATTTCTCAATCAGTATGCAACTGCTGTGGTGCTTCTACTAGATAGAGCAACACACACACACACATGCACACTTGCAAATGACATGTACAGATGGGGGTTCCAATGTTTTCAGAGATAGGTGCTCACTGGTCATAATAAATGTGCTTATGAATAAGGCTGGAAATAGCTGAATCATTAAAAGTCTTCAAATAAATTTAAAAAAATCCATTTCTCTCTCTTTATCTCTCTCTCTCTTTCACTCTCTCTCTCTCTCTGACATTATAACAGCACATCTGAACTGACTGCAACATACAAATGAAGAAGATATACAGAAGGAAGATATCCCTGCTGGACAGAATCTGACTGAGATATCCCTGCTGGACAGGATCTGATCTTAGATGAGCATAAATTCATCGAATGGCTGCCAACAGCATTTCACTGAGAAGAGATTCCACTTTTTATGCTGTACACATAGTTAGTTAGTTAGTTAGTTAGTTAGTTAGTTAGTTAGTTAGTTAGTTATTTAGATTAAAAGGGGACTTCAGTGAACTGGAGTGGTGTGTGGCTTCTCAGGTCTTGTCAGGTCATGTCCCATTGGCCTTGAAAATATGCAACAGTCAGATGTTAATGTCAGGGCCTGAGAGTTCCTCAAAGGGAATGAATGGAGACCCTTGCTCACCTTAAAACCTTCCAACGCCTGACCTTGGAAAAGAAATGTGGCAAGCAGGCACTTGAAACTGTGGTTTCCCATCTTACCAGAAAGCTCCCTCTCAGAAGGGAAAGTCACCGTGATATTTACTCTTCGCCCAAGGATACCCTACCATTCTGAACATTCTTGCTAAATTACGTCTTCTACTGCAAATAAATAGATAATAGAAGACTTAATTCAGTAAGTCTTCTACTTACTGAATTAACTAAGAGTCAGTGAGTAAGTAAGCAAATATGTGGATGAATGAACAAACAAATAAATACAGAGTTCGCTGACTTTCGGTTTCATAATGAATCTCTCTCTCTACACACAGACACACAAACACACACAAACAGAAACAAACAAAAACTAAATATACAATAAAAGGAAGCATAACACGTTTACTCAGGGGGCAGAGTGAACTCTGACAGTTTTCCAGGCAGGGCTATATAGAGAGATGTTCCATGTCGGGCTGCAGAGATAGTTTAGGTTCAATTCCCAGCATCTACATGGCAGCTCATAGCTGTCTGTAATCCAGGAGCCTAAGAGTCATGGCAAAATCACAAATGCACATAAGATAAATATAAATAAATTTTTTAAAGGAAGAGATTGGGCGGGGAGAGAGACAGAATATAAGAACAAACTGAGAAACAAGGAAAGATAGTGCTGGATGGCTGGCTGCTGGATGGCTTGTTTTCAGTTCCCTGACAGAAATAAGAACATTATGGAGGAACAACAAAATTGTAACACTATGTGGGTGTAATGAGGAAAGATTTTGAGTGTGTGTGTCCTCTCAGAACAAAGTTAGTCCCACAGTTGATGATTTCATTATCCCAAAACTTCAGCAGAATATATCCCAAGCTTGCAAAAATATGGACAGCATGTGACAGGTTGGGCTGGAAATGCTGAGAACTGGGGTTCACCCAGGGGAGCCCTCAATGCAAGAGCAGAAACTCATTCCCGTGAAGAGTGAGGGAGGGGGAATCATTCATTCCTATACTTAAGTTTGAAGAAAGATGAATGTCTATGTAGAGACCACTGACAGATAAGAAAAATATTTTCCTAAACACCAAATTTCTCAATCAGTATGCAACTGCTGTGGTGCTTCTACTAGATAGAGCAACACACACACACACACATGCACACTTGCAAATGACATGTACAGATGGGGGGTTCCAATGTTTTCAGAGATAGGTGCTCACTGGTCATAATAAATGTGCTTATGAATAAGGCTGGAAATAGCTGAATCATTAAAAGTCTTCAAATAAATTTAAAAAAATCCATTTCTCTCTCTTTATCTCTCTCTCTCTTTCACTCTCTCTCTCTCTCTGACATTATAACAGCACATCTGAACTGACTGCAACAAACAAAAGAAGAAGATATACATAAGGAAGATATCCCTGCTGGACAGAATCTGACTGAGATATCACTGCTGGACAGGATCTGATCTTAGATGAGCATAAATTCATCGAATGGCTGCCAACAGCATTTCACTGAGAAGAGATTCCACTTTTTATGCTGTACACATAGTTAGTTAGTTAATTAGATTAGTATGGGCTTGTTAGTAGTATTAGTGAACTGGGGTGGGGCTCAGTGAACTGGAGTGTGTGTGGCTTCTCAGGTCTTGTCAGGTCATGTCCCATTGGCCTTGAAAATATGCAACAGTCAGATGTTAATGTCAGGGCTTGAGAGTTCCTCAAAGGGAATGAATGGAGACCCTTGCTCACCTAAAAACCTTCCAACGCCTGACCTTGGAAAAGACATGTGGCAAGCAGGCACTTGAAACTGTGGTTTCCCATCTTACCAGAAAGCTCCCTCTCAGAAGGGAAAGTCACCGTGATATTTACTCTTCGCCCAAGGATACCCTACCATTCTGAACATTCTTGCTAAATTACGTCTTCTACTGCAAATAAATAGATAATAGAAGACTTAATTCAGTAAGTCTTCTACTTACTGAATTAACTAAGAGTCAGTGAGTAAGTAAGCAAATATGTGGATGAATGAACAAACAAATAAATACAGAGTTCGCTGACTTTCGGTTTCATAATGAATCTCTCTCTCTCACACAGACACACAAACACACACAAACAGAAACAAACAAAAACTAAATATACAATAAAAGGAAGCATAACACGTTTACTCAGGGGGCAGAGTGAACTCTGACAGTTTTCCAGGCAGGGCTATATAGAGAGATTTTCCATGTCGGGCTGCAGAGATAGTTTAGGTTCAATTCCCAGCATCTACATGGCAGCTCATAGCTGTCTGTAATCCAGGAGCCTAAGAGTCATGGCAAAATCACAAATGCACATAAGATAAATATAAATAAATTTTTTTAAAGGGAAGAGATTGGGCGGGGAGAGAGACAGAATATAAGAACAAACTGAGAAACAAGGAAAGATAGTGCTGGATGGCTGGCTGCTGGATGGCTTGTTTTCAGTTCCCTGACAGAAATAAGAACATTATGGAGGAACAACAAAATTGTAACACTATGTGGGTGTAATGAGGAAAGATTTTGAGTGTGTGTGTCCTCTCAGAACAAAGTTAGTCCCACAGTTGATGATTTCATTATCCCAAAACTTCAGCAGAATATATCCCAAGCTTGCAAAAATATGGACAGCATGTGACAGGTTGGGCTGGAAATGCTGAGAACTGGGGTTCACCCAGGGGAGCCCTCAATGCAAGAGCAGAAACTCATTCCCGTGAAGAGTGAGGGAGGGGGAATCATTCATTCCTATACTTAAGTTTGAAGAAAGATGAATGTCTATGTAGAGACCACTGACAGATAAGAAAAATATTTTCCTAAACACCAAATTTCTCAATCAGTATGCAACTGCTGTGGTGCTTCTACTAGATAGAGCAACACACACACACACACATGCACACTTGCAAATGACATGTACAGATGGGGGTTCCAATGTTTTCAGAGATAGGTGCTCACTGGTCATAATAAATGTGCTTATGAATAAGGCTGGAAATAGCTGAATCATTAAAAGTCTTCAAATAAATTTAAAAAAATCCATTTCTCTCTCTTTATCTCTCTCTCTCTTTCACTCTCTCTCTCTCTGACATTAAAACAGCACATCTGAACTGACTGCAACAATCAAAAGAAGAAGAAATACATAAGGAAGATATCCCTGCTGGACAGAATCTGACTGAGATATCACTGCTGGACATGATCTGATCTTAGATGAGCATAAATTCATCGAATGGCTGCCAACAGCATTTCACTGAGAAGAGATTCCACTTTTTATGCTGTACAGTTAGTTAGTTAATTAGATTAAAAATGGGCCTCTTGTGAACTGGGGTGGGGTGTGGCTTCTCAGGTCCTGTCAGGTCAGGGAGGGGCTGAGGAGTGTCCCATTGGCCTTGAAAATATGCAACAGTCAGATATTAATGTCAGGGCTTGAGAGTTCCTCAAAGAGAATGAATGGAGACCCTTGCACACCTAAAAACACCTGACCTTGGAAAAGACCTTCTGGAAAGCAGGCACTTGAAATTGTGGTTTCACATCTTACCAGAAAGCTCCCTCTCAGAAGGGAAAGTCACCGTGATATCTTACTCTTTGCCCAAGGATACCCTACCATTCTGATCATTCTTGCTAAATTAAGTCTTCTACTGCAAATAAATAGATAATAGAAGACTTAATTCAGCAAGTCTTCTACTTACTGAATTAACTGAGAGTGACTGAGTAGGTAAGCAAATATTTGGATGGATGAACAATTATATACAAAGTTTGCTGACTTTTGGTTTCATAATGAATCTCTCTCTCTCTCTCTCTCTCTCTCTCTCTCTCTCTCTCTCTCTCTTTCTCTCTCTCTTCATCACTGTCTCTAAGCAACACATCTGAACTGACTGCAACATACAAATGAAGAAGATATACAGAAGGAAGATATCCCTGCTGGACAGGATCTGATCAGATATAACTCTGCTGGACAGGATCTGATCTGAGATGAGCATAAATTCATCGAATGGCTGCCAACAGCATTTCACTGAGAAGAGATTCCACTTTTTATGCTGTACACATAGTTAGTTAGTTAGTTAGTTAGTTAGTTAGTTAGATTAAAAGGGGCCTCCAGTGAACTGGAGTGGTGTGGGCCTTCTCAGGTCATGTCAGGTCAGGGAGGGGCTGAGGAGTGTCCCATTGGCCTTGAAAATATGCAACAGTCAGATGTTAATGTCAGGGCCTGAGAGTTCCTCAAAGGGAATGAATGGAGACCCTTGCTCACCTAAAAAACGCCTGACCTTGGAAAAGAAATGTGGCAAGCAGGCACTTGAAACTGTGGTTTCACATCTTACCAGAAAGCTCCCTCTCAGAAGGGAAAGTCACCGTGATATTTACTCTTCACCCAAGGATACCCTACCATTCTGAACATTCTTGTTAATTATATTTTCTACTGCAAATAAATAGATAATAGAAGACTTAATTCAGTAAGTCTTCTACTTACTGAATTAACTAAGAGTGAGTGAGTTAGTAAGCAAATATGTGGATGGATGAACAAACAAATAAATACAAAGTTCGGTGACACTCGGTTTCATGACGAATCTCTCTCTCTCACACACAGACACACAAACACACACAAACAGAAACAAACAAAAACTAAATATACAATAAAAGGAAGCATAACACGTTTACTCAGGGGGCAGAGTGAACTCTGAAAATTTTCCAGGCAGGGCTACACACACACACACACACAACACACACACACACACCCATGCACACTAGCACATGACATGTACAGATGGGGAGGTTCCAATGTTTTCAGAGATAGGTGCTCACTGGTCATAATAAATGTGCTTATGAATAAGGCTGGAAATCGCTGAATCATTAAAAGCCTTCAAATAAAGAAAGCAATCCATTTCTCTCTCTCTCTCTTCCCCTCTCTCTCTCTCTCTCTCTCTCTCTCTCTGACACTATAACAGCACATCTGAACTGACTGCAACAAACAAAAGAAGAAGAAATACAGAAGGATGACATCCCTGCTGGACAGAATCTGATCTGAGATATCCCTGCTGGACAGGATCTGATCTTAAATGAGCATAAATTCATCGAATGGCTGCCAACATCATTTCACTGAGAAGAGATTCCACTTTTTATGCTGTACAGTTAGTTAGTTAATTAGATTAAAAGGGGCCTCTTGTGAACTGGGGTGGAGTGTGGCTTCTCAGGTCCTGTCAGGTCAGGGAGGGGCTGAGGAGTGTCCCATTAGCCTTGAAAATATGCAACAGTCAGATGTTAATGCAGCCCTGAGCAGAGCTGCATGCCTGAGAGTTCCTCAAATGGAATGAATGGAGACCCTTGCACACCTAAAGAACGCCTGACCTTGGAAAAGGACTTGTGGAAAGCATGCACTTGAAACTGTGGTTTCACATCTTACCAGAAAGCTCCCTCTCAGAAGGGAAAGTCACCACGATATCTTACTCTTTGCCCAAGGATACCCTACCATTCTGATCATTCTTGCTAAATTAAGTCTTCTACTGCAAATAAATAGATAATAGAAGACTTAATTCAGTAAGCCTTCTACTTACTGAATTAACTGAGAGTGACTGAGTAGGTAAGCAAGTATTTGGATATATGAACAATTATATACAAAGTTCGCTGACTTTTGGCTTCATAATGAATATCTCTCTCTCTCTCTCTTCTCTCTCTCTCTCTCTCTCTCTCTATCACTGTCTGTCTCACACATATACCAGCACATCTGAACTGACTGCAACATACAAATGAAGAAGATATACAGAAGGAAGATATCCCTGCTGGACAGGATCTGATCAGATATATCTCTGCTGGACAGGATCTGATCTGAGATGAGCATAAATTCATCGAATGGCTGCCAACAGCATTTCACTGAGAAGAGATTCCACTTTTTATGCTGTACACATAGTTAGTTAGTTAGTTAGTTAGTTAGTTAGAGTTAGATTAAAGGGGCCTCCAGTGAACTGGAGTGGTGTGTGGCTTCTCAGGTCATGTCAGGTCAGGGAGGGGCTGAGGAGTGTCCCATTGGCCTTGAAAATATGCAACAGTCAGATGTTAATGTCGGGGCCTGAGAGTTCCTCAAAGGGAATGAATGGAGACCCTTGCTCACCTAAAAAACGCCTGACCTTGGAAAAGAAATGTGGCAAGCAGGCACTTGAAACTGTGGTTTCACATCTTACCAGAAAGCTCCCTCTCAGAATGGAAAGTCACTGTGATATTTACTCTTTGCCCAAGGATACCCTACCATTCTGAACATTCTTGTTAATTATATCTTCTACTGCAAATAAATAGATAATAGAAGACTTAATTCAGTAAGTCTTCTACTTACTGAATTAACTAAGAGTGAGTGAGTTAGTAAGCAAATATGTGGATGGATGAACAAACAAATAAATACAAAGTTCGGTGACACTCGGTTTCATGACGAATCTCTCTCTCTCACACACAGACACACAAACACACACAAACAGAAACAAACAAAAACTAAATATACAATAAAAGGAAGCATAACACGTTTACTCAGGGGGCAGAGTGAACTCTGAAAATTTTCCAGGCAGGGCTACACACACACACACACACAAACACACACACACACCCATGCACACTAGCACATGACATGTACAGATGGGGAGGTTCCAATGTTTTCAGAGATAGGTGCTCACTGGTCATAATAAATGTGCTTATGAATAAGGCTGGAAATCGCTGAATCATTAAAAGCCTTCAATAAAGAAAGCAATCCATTTCTCTCTCTCTCTCTCTCTCTCTCTCTCTCTCTCTCTCCGACACTATAACAGCACATCTGAACTGACTGCAACATACAAAAGAAGAAGAAATACAGAAGGATGACATCCCAGCTGGACAGAATCTGATCTGAGATATCCCTGCTGGACAGGATCTGATCTTAAATGAGCATAAATTCATCGAATGGCTGCCAACATCATTTCACTGAGAAGAGATTCCACTTTTTATGCTGTACAGTTAGTTAGTTAATTAGATTAAAAGGGGCCTCTTGTGAACTGGGGTGGAGTGTGGCTTCTCAGGTCCTGTCAGGTCAGGGAGGGGCTGAGGAGTGTCCCATTAGCCTTGAAAATATGCAACAGTCAGATGTTAATGCAGCCCTGAGCAGAGCTGCATGCCTGAGAGTTCCTCAAATGGAATGAATGGAGACCCTTGCACACCTAAAAAACGCCTGACCTTGGAAAAGGACTTGTGGAAAGCATGCACTTGAAACTGTGGTTTCACATCTTACCAGAAAGCTCCCTCTCAGAAGGGAAAGTCACCACGATATCTTACTCTTTGCCCAAGGATACCCTACCATTCTGATCATTCTTGCTAAATTAAGTCTTCTACTGCAAATAAATAGATAATAGAAGACTTAATTCAGTAAGCCTTCTACTTACTGAATTAACTGAGTGTGAGTGAGTAGGTAAGCAAGTATTTGGATATATGAACAATTATATACAAAGTTCGCTGACTTTTGGTTTCATAATGAATCTCTCTCTCTCTCTCTCTCTCTCTCTCTCTCTCTCTCTCTCTTTCTCACACTATACCAGCACATCTGAACTGACTGCAACATACAAAAGAATAGGAAATACAGAAGGAAGATATCCCTGCTGGACAGGATCTGATCAGATATAACTCTGCTGGACAGGATCTGATCTGAGATGAGCATAAATTCATCGAATGGCTGCCAACAGCATTTCACTGAGAAGAGATTCCACTTTTTATGCTGTACACATAGTTAGTTAGTTAGTTAGTTAGTTAGTTAGTTAGTTAGTTAGTTAAAAAGGGGCCTCCAGTGAACTGGAGTGGTGTGTGGCTTCTCAGGTCATGTCAGGTCAGGGAGGGGCTGAGGAGTGTCCCATTGGCCTTGAAAATATGCAACAGTCAGATGTTAATGTCAGGGCCTGAGAGTTCCTCAAAGGGAATGAATGGAGACCCTTGCTCACCTAAAAAAACGCCTGACCTTGGAAAAGAAATGTGGCAAGCAGGCACTTGAAACTGTGGTTTCACATCTTACCAGAAAGCTCCCTCTCAGAAGGGAAAGTCACCGTGATATTTACTCTTCACCCAAGGATACCCTACCATTCTGAACATTCTTGTTAATTATATTTTCTACTGCAAATAAATAGATAATAGAAGACTTAATTCAGTAAGTCTTCTACTTACTGAATTAACTAAGAGTGAGTGAGTTAGTAAGCAAATATGTGGATGGATGAACAAACAAATAAATACAAAGTTCGGTGACACTCGGTTTCATGACGAATCTCTCTCTCTCACACACAGACACACAAACACACACAAACAGAAACAAACAAAAACTAAATATACAATAAAAGGAAGCATAACACGTTTACTCAGGGGGCAGAGTGAACTCTGAAAATTTTCCAGGCAGGGCTACACACACACACACACACAAACACACACACACACCCATGCACACTAGCACATGACATGTACAGATGGGGAGGTTCCAATGTTTTCAGAGATAGGTGCTCACTGGTCATAATAAATGTGCTTATGAATAAGGCTGGAAATCGCTGAATCATTAAAAGCCTTCAATAAAGAAAGCAATCCATTTCTCTCTCTCTCTCTCTCCTCTCTCTCTCTCTCTCTCTCTCTCTCTCTGACACTATAACAGCACATCTGAACTGACTGCAACAAACAAAAGAAGAAGAAATACAGAAGGATGACATCCCTGCTGGACAGAATCTGATCTGAGATATCCCTGCTGGACAGGATCTGATCTTAAATGAGCATAAATTCATCGAATGGCTGCCAACATCATTTCACTGAGAAGAGATTCCACTTTTATGCTGTACAGTTAGTTAGTTAATTAGATTAAAAGGGGCCTCTTGTGAACTGGGGTGGAGTGTGGCTTCTCAGGTCCTGTCAGGTCAGGGAGGGGCTGAGGAGTGTCCCATTAGCCTTGAAAATATGCAACAGTCAGATGTTAATGCAGCCCTGAGCAGAGCTGCATGCCTGAGAGTTCCTCAAATGGAATGAATGGAGACCCTTGCACACCTAAAGAACGCCTGACCTTGGAAAAGGACTTGTGGAAAGCATGCACTTGAAACTGTGGTTTCACATCTTACCAGAAAGCTCCCTCTCAGAAGGGAAAGTCACCACGATATCTTACTCTTTGCCCAAGGATACCCTACCATTCTGATCATTCTTGCTAAATTAAGTCTTCTACTGCAAATAAATAGATAATAGAAGACTTAATTCAGTAAGCCTTCTACTTACTGAATTAACTGAGAGTGACTGAGTAGGTAAGCAAGTATTTGGATATATGAACAATTATATACAAAGTTCGCTGACTTTTGGCTTCATAATGAATATCTCTCTCTCTCTCTCTCTCTCTCTCTCTTTCTCTCTCTCTCTCTCTCTCTCTTTACTGTCTGTCTCACACTATACCAGCACATCTGAACTGACTGCAACATACAAATGAAGAAGATATACAGAAGGAAGATATCCCTGCTGGACAGGATCTGATCAGATATATCTCTGCTGGACAGGATCTGATCTGAGATGAGCATAAATTCATCGAATGGCTGCCAACAGCATTTCACTGAGAAGAGATTCCACTTTTTATGCTGTACACATAGTTAGTTAGTTAGTTAGTTAGTTAGATTAAAAGGGGCCTCCAGTGAACTGGAGTGGTGTGTGGCTTCTCAGGTCATGTCAGGTCAGGGAGGGGCTGAGGAGTGTCCCATTGGCCTTGAAAATATGCAACAGTCAGATGTTAATGTCGGGGCCTGAGAGTTCCTCAAAGGGAATGAATGGAGACCCTTGCTCACCTAAAAACGCCTGACCTTGGAAAAGAAATGTGGCAAGCAGGCACGTGAAACTGTGGTTTCACATCTTACCAGAAAGCTCCTCTCAGAATGGAAAGTCACCGTGATATTTACTCTTTGCCCAAGGATACCCTACCATTCTGAACATTCTTGTTAATTATATTTTCTACTGCAAATAAATAGATAATAGAAGACTTAATTCAGTAAGTCTTCTACTTACTGAATTAACTAAGAGTGAGTGAGTTAGTAAGCAAATATGTGGATGGATGAACAAACAAATAAATACAAAGTTCGGTGACACTCGGTTTCATGACGAATCTCTCTCTCTCACACACAGACACACAAACACACACAAACAGAAACAAACAAAAACTAAATATACAATAAAAGGAAGCATAACACGTTTACTCAGGGGGCAGAGTGAACTCTGAAAATTTTCCAGGCAGGGCTACACACACACACACACACAACACACACACACACACCCATGCACACTAGCACATGACATGTACAGATGGGGAGGTTCCAATGTTTTCAGAGATAGGTGCTCACTGGTCATAATAAATGTGCTTATGAATAAGGCTGGAAATCGCTGAATCATTAAAAGCCTTCAAATAAAGTTAAAGCAATCCATTTCTCTCTCTCTCTCTCTCTCTCTCTCTCTCTCTCTCTCTCTCTCTGACACTATAACAGCACATCTGAACTGACTGCAACAAACAAAAGAAGAAGAAATACAGAAGGATGACATCCCTGCTGGACAGAATCTGATCTGAGATATCCCTGCTGGACAGGATCTGATCTTAAATGAGCATAAATTCATCGAATGGCTGCCAACATCATTTCACTGAGAAGAGATTCCACTTTTTATGCTGTACAGTTAGTTAGTTAATTAGATTAAAAGGGGCCTCTTGTGAACTGGGGTGGAGTGTGGCTTCTCAGGTCCTGTCAGGTCAGGGAGGGGCTGAGGAGTGTCCCATTAGCCTTGAAAATATGCAACAGTCAGATGTTAATGCAGCCCTGAGCAGAGCTGCATGCCTGAGAGTTCCTCAAATGGAATGAATGGAGACCCTTGCACACCTAAAAACGCCTGACCTTGGAAAAGGACTTGTGGAAAGCAGGCACTTGAAACTGTGGTTTCACATCTTACCAGAAAGCTCCCTCTCAGAAGGGAAAGTCACCACGATATCTTACTCTTTGCCCAAGGATACCCTACCATTCTGATCATTCTTGCTAAATTAAGTCTTCTACTGCAAATAAATAGATAATAGAAGACTTAATTCAGTAAGCCTTCTACTTACTGAATTAACTGAGAGTGACTGAGTAGGTAAGCAAGTATTTGGATATATGAACAATTATATACAAAGTTCGCTGACTTTTGGCTTCATAATGAATACTCTCTCTCTCTCTCTCTCTCTCTCTCTCTCTATCACTGTCTGTCTCACACTATACCAGCACATCTGAACTGACTGCAACATACAAATGAAGAAGATATACAGAAGGAAGATATCCCTGCTGGACAGGATCTGATCAGATATATCTCTGCTGGACAGGATCTGATCTGAGATGAGCATAAATTCATCGAATGGCTGCCAACAGCATTTCACTGAGAAGAGATTCCACTTTTTATGCTGTACACATAGTTAGTTAGTTAGTTAGTTAGTTAGATTAAAAGGGGCCTCCAGTGAACTGGAGTGGTGTGTGGCTTCTCAGGTCATGTCAGGTCAGGGAGGGGCTGAGGAGTGTCCCATTGGCCTTGAAAATATGCAACAGTCAGATGTTAATGTCGGGGCCTGAGAGTTCCTCAAAGGGAATGAATGGAGACCCTTGCTCACCTAAAAAACGCCTGACCTTGGAAAAGAAATGTGGCAAGCAGGCACTTGAAACTGTGGTTTCACATCTTACCAGAAAGCTCCCTCTCAGAAGGGAAAGTCACCGTGATATTTACTCTTTGCCCAAGGATACCCTACCATTCTGAACATTCTTGTTAATTATATCTTCTACTGCAAATAAATAGATAATAGAAGACTTAATTCAGTAAGTCTTCTACTTACTGAATTAACTAAGAGTGAGTGAGTTAGTAAGCAAATATGTGGATGGATGAACAAACAAATAAATACAAAGTTCGGTGACACTCGGTTTCATGACGAATCTCTCTCTCTTCACACACAGACACACAAACACACACAAACAGAAACAAACAAAAACTAAATATACAATAAAAGGAAGCATAACACGTTTACTCAGGGGGCAGAGTGAACTCTGAAAATTTTCCAGGCAGGGCTACACACACACACACACACAAACACACACACACACACCCATGCACACTAGCACATGACATGTACAGATGGGGAGGTTCCAATGTTTTCAGAGATAGGTGCTCACTGGTCATAATAAATGTGCTTATGAATAAGGCTGGAAATCGCTGAATCATTAAAAGCCTTCAATAAAGAAAGCAATCCATTTCTCTCTCTCTCTCTCTCTCTCTCTCTCTCTCTCTCTCTCTCTCTCTCTGACACTATAACAGCACATCTGAACTGACTGCAACAAACAAAAGAAGAAGAAATACAGAAGGATGACATCCCTGCTGGACAGAATCTGATCTGAGATATCCCTGCTGGACAGGATCTGATCTTAAATGAGCATAAATTCATCGAATGGCTGCCAACATCATTTCACTGAGAAGAGATTCCACTTTTTATGCTGTACAGTTAGTTAGTTAATTAGATTAAAAGGGGCCTCTTGTGAACTGGGGTGGAGTGTGGCTTCTCAGGTCCTGTCAGGTCAGGGAGGGGCTGAGGAGTGTCCCATTAGCCTTGAAAATATGCAACAGTCAGATGTTAATGCAGCCCTGAGCAGAGCTGCATGCCTGAGAGTTCCTCAAATGGAATGAATGGAGACCCTTGCACACCTAAAAACGCCTGACCTTGGAAAAGGACTTGTGGAAAGCATGCACTTGAAACTGTGGTTTCACATCTTACCAGAAAGCTCCCTCTCAGAAGGGAAAGTCACCACGATATCTTACTCTTTGCCCAAGGATACCCTACCATTCTGATCATTCTTGCTAAATTAAGTCTTCTACTGCAAATAAATAGATAATAGAAGACTTAATTCAGTAAGCCTTCTACTTACTGAATTAACTGAGAGTGACTGAGTAGGTAAGCAAGTATTTGGATATATGAACAATTATATACAAAGTTCGCTGACTTTTGGCTTCATAATGAATATCTCTCTCTCTCTCTCTCTCTCTCTCTCTCTCTCTCTCTCTCTCTCTCTCTCTATCACTGTCTGTCTCACACTATACCAGCACATCTGAACTGACTGCAACATACAAATGAAGAAGATATACAGAAGGAAGATATCCCTGCTGGACAGGATCTGATCAGATATATCTCTGCTGGACAGGATCTGATCTGAGATGAGCATAAATTCATCGAATGGCTGCCAACAGCATTTCACTGAGAAGAGATTCCACTTTTTATGCTGTACACATAGTTAGTTAGTTAGTTAGTTAGTTAGATTAAAAGGGGCCTCCAGTGAACTGGAGTGGTGTGTGGCTTCTCAGGTCATGTCAGGTCAGGGAGGGGCTGAGGAGTGTCCCATTGGCCTTGAAAATATGCAACAGTCAGATGTTAATGTCGGGGCCTGAGAGTTCCTCAAAGGGAATGAATGGAGACCCTTGCTCACCTAAAAAACGCCTGACCTTGGAAAAGAAATGTGGCAAGCAGGCACTTGAAACTGTGGTTTCACATCTTACCAGAAAGCTCCCTCTCAGAAGGGAAAGTCACCGTGATATTTACTCTTCACCCAAGGATACCCTACCATTCTGAACATTCTTGTTAATTATATCTTCTACTGCAAATAAATAGATAATAGAAGACTTAATTCAGTAAGTCTTCTACTTACTGAATTAACTAAGAGTGAGTGAGTTAGTAAGCAAATATGTGGATGGATGAACAAACAAATAAATACAAAGTTCGGTGACACTCGGTTTCATGACGAATCTCTCTCTCTCACACACAGACACACAAACACACACAAACAGAAACAAACAAAAACTAAATATACAATAAAAGGAAGCATAACACGTTTACTCAGGGGGCAGAGTGAACTCTGAAAATTTTCCAGGCAGGGCTACACACACACACACACACAAACACACACACACACACCCATGCACACTAGCACATGACATGTACAGATGGGGAGGTTCCAATGTTTTCAGAGATAGGTGCTCACTGGTCATAATAAATGTGCTTATGAATAAGGCTGGAAATCGCTGAATCATTAAAAGCCTTCAATAAAGAAAGCAATCCATTTCTCTCTCTCTCTCTCTCTCTCTCTCTCTCTCTCTCTCTCTGACACTATAACAGCACATCTGAACTGACTGCAACAAACAAAAGAAGAAGAAATACAGAAGGATGACATCCCTGCTGGACAGAATCTGATCTGAGATATCCCTGCTGGACAGGATCTGATCTTAAATGAGCATAAATTCATCGAATGGCTGCCAACATCATTTCACTGAGAAGAGATTCCACTTTTTATGCTGTACAGTTAGTTAGTTAATTAGATTAAAAGGGGCCTCTTGTGAACTGGGGTGGAGTGTGGCTTCTCAGGTCCTGTCAGGTCAGGGAGGGGCTGAGGAGTGTCCCATTAGCCTTGAAAATATGCAACAGTCAGATGTTAATGCAGCCCTGAGCAGAGCTGCATGCCTGAGAGTTCCTCAAATGGAATGAATGGAGACCCTTGCACACCTAAAAACGCCTGACCTTGGAAAAGGACTTGTGGAAAGCATGCACTTGAAACTGTGGTTTCACATCTTACCAGAAAGCTCCCTCTCAGAAGGGAAAGTCACCACGATATCTTACTCTTTGCCCAAGGATACCCTACCATTCTGATCATTCTTGCTAAATTAAGTCTTCTACTGCAAATAAATAGATAATAGAAGACTTAATTCAGTAAGCCTTCTACTTACTGAATTAACTGAGAGTGACTGAGTAGGTAAGCAAGTATCTGGATATATGAACAATTATATACAAAGTTCGCTGACTTTTGGCTTCATAATGAATCTCTCTGTCTCTCTCTCTCTCTCTCTCTCTCTCTCTCTCTCTCTCTCTCTCTCTCACTGTCTGTCTCACACTATACCAGCACATCTGAACTGACTGCAACATACAAATGAAGAAGATATACAGAAGGAAGATATCCCTGCTGGACAGGATCTGATCAGATATATCTCTGCTGGACAGGATCTGATCTGAGATGAGCATAAATTCATCGAATGGCTGCCAACAGCATTTCACTGAGAAGAGATTCCACTTTTTATGCTGTACACATAGTTAGTTAGTTAGTTAGTTAGTTAGATTAAAAGGGGCCTCCAGTGAACTGGAGTGGTGTGTGGCTTCTCAGGTCATGTCAGGTCAGGGAGGGGCTGAGGAGTGTCCCATTGGCCTTGAAAATATGCAACAGTCAGATGTTAATGTCGGGGCCTGAGAGTTCCTCAAAGGGAATGAATGGAGACCCTTGCTCACCTAAAAACGCCTGACTTTGGAAAAGAAATGTGGCAAGCAGGCACTTGAAACTGTGGTTTCACATCTTACCAGAAAGCTCCCTCTCAGACGGGAAAGTCACCGTGATATTTACTCTTTGCCCAAGGATACCCTACCATTCTGAACATTCTTGTTAATTATATCTTCTACTGCAAATAAATAGATAATAGAAGACTTAATTCAGTAAGTCTTCTACTTACTGAATTAACTAAGAGTGAGTGAGTTAGTAAGCAAATATGTGGATGGATGAACAAACAAATAAATACAAAGTTCGGTGACACTCGGTTTCATAACGAATCTCTCTCTCTCACACACAGACACACAAACACACACAAACAGAAACAAACAAAAACTAAATATACAATAAAAGGAAGCATAACACGTTTACTCAGGGGGCAGAGTGAACTCTGAAAATTTTCCAGGCAGGGCTACACACACACACACACACAAACACACACACACACACATGCACACTAGCACATGACATGTACAGATGGGGAGGTTCCAATGTTTTCAGAGATAGGTGCTCACTGGTCATAATAAATGTGCTTATGAATAAGGCTGGAAATCGCTGAATCATTAAAAGCCTTCAATAAAGAAAGCAATCCATTTCTCTCTCTCTCTCTCTCTCTCTCTCTCTCTCTCTCTCTGACACTATAACAGCACATCTGAACTGACTGCAACAAACAAAAGAAGAAGAAATACAGAAGGATGACATCCCTGCTGGACAGAATCTGATCTGAGATATCCCTGCTGGACAGGATCTGATCTTAAATGAGCATAAATTCATCGAATGGCTGCCAACATCATTTCACTGAGAAGAGATTCCACTTTTTATGCTGTACAGTTAGTTAGTTAATTAGATTAAAAGGGGCCTCTTGTGAACTGGGGTGGAGTGTGGCTTCTCAGGTCCTGTCAGGTCAGGGAGGGGCTGAGGAGTGTCCCATTAGCCTTGAAAATATGCAACAGTCAGATGTTAATGCAGCCCTGAGCAGAGCTGCATGCCTGAGAGTTCCTCAAATGGAATGAATGGAGACCCTTGCACACCTAAAAAACGCCTGACCTTGGAAAAGGACTTGTGGAAAGCATGCACTTGAAACTGTGGTTTCACATCTTACCAGAAAGCTCCCTCTCAGAAGGGAAAGTCACCACGATATCTTACTCTTTGCCCAAGGATACCCTACCATTCTGATCATTCTTGCTAAATTAAGTCTTCTACTGCAAATAAATAGATAATAGAAGACTTAATTCAGTAAGCCTTCTACTTACTGAATTAACTGAGAGTGACTGAGTAGGTAAGCAAGTATCTGGATATATGAACAATTATATACAAAGTTCGCTGACTTTTGGCTTCATAATGAATCTCTCTCTCTCTCTCTCTCTCTCTCTCTCTCTCTCTCTCTCTCTCTCTCTCTCTCTCACTGTCTGTCTCACACTATACCAGCACATCTGAACTGACTGCAACATACAAATGAAGAAGATATACAGAAGGAAGATATCCCTGCTGGACAGGATCTGATCAGATATATCTGTGCTGGACAGGATCTGATCTGAGATGAGCATAAATTCATCGAATGGCTGCCAACAGCATTTCACTGAGAAGAGATTCCACTTTTTATGCTGTACACATAGTTAGTTAGTTAGTTAGTTAGTTAGTTAGATTAAAAGGGGCCTCCAGTGAACTGGAGTGGTGTGTGGCTTCTCAGGTCATGTCAGGTCAGGGAGGGGCTGAGGAGTGTCCCATTGGCCTTGAAAATATGCAACAGTCAGATGTTAATGTCGGGGCCTGAGAGTTCCTCAAAGGGAATGAATGGAGACCCTTGCTCACCTAAAAAACGCCTGACTTTGGAAAAGAAATGTGGCAAGCAGGCACTTGAAACTGTGGTTTCACATCTTACCAGAAAGCTCCCTCTCAGACGGGAAAGTCACCGTGATATTTACTCTTTGCCCAAGGATACCCTACCATTCTGAACATTCTTGTTAATTATATCTTCTACTGCAAATAAATAGATAATAGAAGACTTAATTCAGTAAGTCTTCTACTTACTGAATTAACTAAGAGTGAGTGAGTTAGTAAGCAAATATGTGGATGGATGAACAAACAAATAAATACAAAGTTCGGTGACACTCGGTTTCATAACGAATCTCTCTCTCTCACACACAGACACACAAACACACACAAACAGAAACAAACAAAAACTAAATATACAATAAAAGGAAGCATAACACGTTTACTCAGGGGGCAGAGTGAACTCTGAAAATTTTCCAGGCAGGGCTACACACACACACACACACAAAACACACACACACACACATGCACACTAGCACATGACATGTACAGATGGGGAGGTTCCAATGTTTTCAGAGATAGGTGCTCACTGGTCATAATAAATGTGCTTATGAATAAGGCTGGAAATCGCTGAATCATTAAAAGCCTTCAATAAAGAAAGCAATCCATTTCTCTCTCTCTCTCTCTCTCTCTCTCTCTCTCTCTGACACTATAACATCACATCTGAACTGACTGCAACAAACAAAAGAAGAAGAAATACAGAAGGATGACATCCCTGCTGGATAGAATCTGATCTGAGATATCCCTGCTGGACAGGATCTGATCTTAAATGAGCATAAATTCATCGAATGGCTGCCAACATCATTTCACTGAGAAGAGATTCCACTTTTTATGCTGTACAGTTAGTTAGTTAATTAGATTAAAAGGGGCCTCTTGTGAACTGGGGTGGAGTGTGGCTTCTCAGGTCCTGTCAGGTCAGGGAGGGGCTGAGGAGTGTCCCATTAGCCTTGAAAATATGCAACAGTCAGATGTTAATGCAGCCCTGAGCAGAGCTGCATGCCTGAGAGTTCCTCAAATGGAATGAATGGAGACCCTTGCACACCTAAAAACGCCTGACCTTGGAAAAGGACTTGTGGAAAGCATG
The DNA here is from genome assembly GCA_902806775.1 of Microtus agrestis. NCBI lineage: Eukaryota > Metazoa > Chordata > Mammalia > Rodentia > Cricetidae > Microtus > Microtus agrestis. Next base: position 62,438 of record CADCXT010001746.1, on the reverse strand, counting down.
CACTTGAAACTGTGGTTTCACATCTTACCAGAAAGCTCCCTCTCAGAAGGGAAAGTCACCACGATATCTTACTCTTTGCCCAAGGATACCCTACCATTCTGATCATTCTTGCTAAATTAAGTCTTCTACTGCAAATAAATAGATAATAGAAGACTTAATTCAGTAAGCCTTCTACTTACTGAATTAACTGAGAGTGACTGAGTAGGTAAGCAAGTATCTGGATATATGAACAATTATATACAAAGTTCGCTGACTTTTGGCTTCATAATGAATCTCTCTGTCTCTCTCTCTCTCTCTCTCTCTCTCTCTCTCTCTCTCTCTCTCTCTACTGTCTGTCTCACACTATACCAGCACATCTGAACTGACTGCAACATACAAATGAAGAAGATATACAGAAGGAAGATATCCCTGCTGGACAGGATCTGATCAGATATATCTCTGCTGGACAGGATCTGATCTGAGATGAGCATAAATTCATCGAATGGCTGCCAACAGCATTTCACTGAGAAGAGATTCCACTTTTTATGCTGTACACATAGTTAGTTAGTTAGTTAGTTAGTTAGATTAAAAGGGGCCTCCAGTGAACTGGAGTGGTGTGTGGCTTCTCAGGTCATGTCAGGTCAGGGAGGGGCTGAGGAGTGTCCCATTGGCCTTGAAAATATGCAACAGTCAGATGTTAATGTCGGGGCCTGAGAGTTCCTCAAAGGGAATGAATGGAGACCCTTGCTCACCTAAAAACGCCTGACTTTGGAAAAGAAATGTGGCAAGCAGGCACTTGAAACTGTGGTTTCACATCTTACCAGAAAGCTCCCTCTCAGACGGGAAAGTCACCGTGATATTTACTCTTTGCCCAAGGATACCCTACCATTCTGAACATTCTTGTTAATTATATCTTCTACTGCAAATAAATAGATAATAGAAGACTTAATTCAGTAAGTCTTCTACTTACTGAATTAACTAAGAGTGAGTGAGTTAGTAAGCAAATATGTGGATGGATGAACAAACAAATAAATACAAAGTTCGGTGACACTCGGTTTCATAACGAATCTCTCTCTCACACACAGACACACAAACACACACAAACAGAAACAAACAAAAACTAAATATACAATAAAAGGAAGCATAACACGTTTACTCAGGGGGCAGAGTGAACTCTGAAAATTTTCCAGGCAGGGCTACACACACACACACACACACAAACACACACACACACACATGCACACTAGCACATGACATGTACAGATGGGGAGGTTCCAATGTTTTCAGAGATAGGTGCTCACTGGTCATAATAAATGTGCTTATGAATAAGGCTGGAAATCGCTGAATCATTAAAAGCCTTCAATAAAGAAAGCAATCCATTTCTCTCTCTCTCTCTCTCTCTCTCTCTCTCTCTCTAACTATAACATCACATCTGAACTGACTGCAACAAACAAAAGAAGAAGAAATACAGAAGGATGACATCCCTGCTGGACAGAATCTGATCTGAGATATCCCTGCTGGACAGGATCTGATCTTAAATGAGCATAAATTCATCGAATGGCTGCCAACATCATTTCACTGAGAAGAGATTCCACTTTTTATGCTGTACAGTTAGTTAGTTAATTAGATTAAAAGGGGCCTCTTGTGAACTGGGGTGGAGTGTGGCTTCTCAGGTCCTGTCAGGTCAGGGAGGGGCTGAGGAGTGTCCCATTAGCCTTGAAAATATGCAACAGTCAGATGTTAATGCAGCCCTGAGCAGAGCTGCATGCCTGAGAGTTCCTCAAATGGAATGAATGGAGACCCTTGCACACCTAAAAACGCCTGACCTTGGAAAAGGACTTGTGGAAAGCATGCACTTGAAACTGTGGTTTCACATCTTACCAGAAAGCTCCCTCTCAGAAGGGAAAGTCACCACGATATCTTACTCTTTGCCCAAGGATACCCTACCATTCTGATCATTCTTGCTAAATTAAGTCTTCTACTGCAAATAAATAGATAATAGAAGACTTAATTCAGTAAGCCTTCTACTTACTGAATTAACTGAGAGTGACTGAGTAGGTAAGCAAGTATTTGGATATATGAACAATTATATACAAAGTTCGCTGACTTTTGGCTTCATAATGAATATCTCTCTCTCTCTCTCTCTCTCTCTCTCTCTCTCTCTCTCTCTCTCTCTCACTGTCTGTCTCACACTATACCAGCACATCTGAACTGACTGCAACATACAAATGAAGAAGATATACAGAAGGAAGATATCCCTGCTGGACAGGATCTGATCAGATATATCTGTGCTGGACAGGATCTGATCTGAGATGAGCATAAATTCATCGAATGGCTGCCAACAGCATTTCACTGAGAAGAGATTCCACTTTTTATGCTGTACACATAGTTAGTTAGTTAGTTAGTTAGTTAGATTAAAAGGGGCCTCCAGTGAACTGGAGTGGTGTGTGGCTTCTCAGGTCATGTCAGGTCAGGGAGGGGCTGAGGAGTGTCCCATTGGCCTTGAAAATATGCAACAGTCAGATGTTAATGTCGGGGCCTGAGAGTTCCTCAAAGGGAATGAATGGAGACCCTTGCTCACCTAAAAAACGCCTGACCTTGGAAAAGAAATGTGGCAAGCAGGCACTTGAAACTGTGGTTTCACATCTTACCAGAAAGCTCCCTCTCAGAAGGGAAAGTCACCGTGATATTTACTCTTCACCCAAGGATACCCTACCATTCTGAACATTCTTGTTAATTATATCTTCTACTGCAAATAAATAGATAATAGAAGACTTAATTCAGTAAGTCTTCTACTTACTGAATTAACTAAGAGTGAGTGAGTTAGTAAGCAAATATGTGGATGGATGAACAAACAAATAAATACAAAGTTCGGTGACACTCGGTTTCATGACGAATCTCTCTCTCTCACACACAGACACACAAACACACACAAACAGAAACAAACAAAAACTAAATATACAATAAAAGGAAGCATAACACGTTTACTCAGGGGGCAGAGTGAACTCTGAAAATTTTCCAGGCAGGGCTACACACACACACACACACAAACACACACACACACACCCATGCACACTAGCACATGACATGTACAGATGGGGAGGTTCCAATGTTTTCAGAGATAGGTGCTCACTGGTCATAATAAATGTGCTTATGAATAAGGCTGGAAATCGCTGAATCATTAAAAGCCTTCAATAAAGAAAGCAATCCATTTCCTCTCTCTCTCTCTCTCTCTCTCTCTCTCTCTCTCTCTCTGACACTATAACAGCACATCTGAACTGACTGCAACAAACAAAAGAAGAAGAAATACAGAAGGATGACATCCCTGCTGGACAGAATCTGATCTGAGATATCCCTGCTGGACAGGATCTGATCTTAAATGAGCATAAATTCATCGAATGGCTGCCAACATCATTTCACTGAGAAGAGATTCCACTTTTTATGCTGTACAGTTAGTTAGTTAATTAGATTAAAAGGGGCCTCTTGTGAACTGGGGTGGAGTGTGGCTTCTCAGGTCCTGTCAGGTCAGGGAGCGGCTGAGGAGTGTCCCATTAGCCTTGAAAATATGCAACAGTCAGATGTTAATGCAGCCCTGAGCAGAGCTGCATGCCTGAGAGTTCCTCAAATGGAATGAATGGAGACCCTTGCACACCTAAAAAACGCCTGACCTTGGAAAAGGACTTGTGGAAAGCATGCACTTGAAACTGTGGTTTCACATCTTACCAGAAAGCTCCCTCTCAGAAGGGAAAGTCACCACGATATCTTACTCTTTGCCCAAGGATACCCTACCATTCTGATCATTCTTGCTAAATTAAGTCTTCTACTGCAAATAAATAGATAATAGAAGACTTAATTCAGTAAGCCTTCTACTTACTGAATTAACTGAGAGTGACTGAGTAGGTAAGCAAGTATCTGGATATATGAACAATTATATACAAAGTTCGCTGACTTTTGGCTTCATAATGAATCTCTGTCTCTCTCTCTCTCTCTCTCTCTCTCTCTCTCTCTCTCTCTCTCTCACTGTCTGTCTCACACTATACCAGCACATCTGAACTGACTGCAACATACAAATGAAGAAGATATACAGAAGGAAGATATCCCTGCTGGACAGGATCTGATCAGATATATCTCTGCTGGACAGGATCTGATCTGAGATGAGCATAAATTCATCGAATGGCTGCCAACAGCATTTCACTGAGAAGAGATTCCACTTTTTATGCTGTACACATAGTTAGTTAGTTAGTTAGTTAGTTAGATTAAAAGGGGCCTCCAGTGAACTGGAGTGGTGTGTGGCTTCTCAGGTCATGTCAGGTCAGGGAGGGGCTGAGGAGTGTCCCATTGGCCTTGAAAATATGCAACAGTCAGATGTTAATGTCGGGGCCTGAGAGTTCCTCAAAGGGAATGAATGGAGACCCTTGCTCACCTAAAAACGCCTGACTTTGGAAAAGAAATGTGGCAAGCAGGCACTTGAAACTGTGGTTTCACATCTTACCAGAAAGCTCCCTCTCAGACGGGAAAGTCACCGTGATATTTACTCTTTGCCCAAGGATACCCTACCATTCTGAACATTCTTGTTAATTATATCTTCTACTGCAAATAAATAGATAATAGAAGACTTAATTCAGTAAGTCTTCTACTTACTGAATTAACTAAGAGTGAGTGAGTTAGTAAGCAAATATGTGGATGGATGAACAAACAAATAAATACAAAGTTCGGTGACACTCGGTTTCATAACGAATCTCTCTCTCTCACACACAGACACACAAACACACACAAACAGAAACAAACAAAAACTAAATATACAATAAAAGGAAGCATAACACGTTTACTCAGGGGGCAGAGTGAACTCTGAAAATTTTCCAGGCAGGGCTACACACACACACACACACACAACACACACACACACACATGCACACTAGCACATGACATGTACAGATGGGGAGGTTCCAATGTTTTCAGAGATAGGTGCTCACTGGTCATAATAAATGTGCTTATGAATAAGGCTGGAAATCGCTGAATCATTAAAAGCCTTCAATAAAGAAAGCAATCCATTTCTCTCTCTCTCTCTCTCTCTCTCTCTCTCTCTCTCTCTCTTGACACTATAACATCACATCTGAACTGACTGCAACAAACAAAAGAAGAAGAAATACAGAAGGATGACATCCCTGCTGGACAGAATCTGATCTGAGATATCCCTGCTGGACAGGATCTGATCTTAAATGAGCATAAATTCATCGAATGGCTGCCAACATCATTTCACTGAGAAGAGATTCCACTTTTTATGCTGTACAGTTAGTTAGTTAATTAGATTAAAAGGGGCCTCTTGTGAACTGGGGTGGAGTGTGGCTTCTCAGGTCCTGTCAGGTCAGGGAGGGGCTGAGGAGTGTCCCATTAGCCTTGAAAATATGCAACAGTCAGATGTTAATGCAGCCCTGAGCAGAGCTGCATGCCTGAGAGTTCCTCAAATGGAATGAATGGAGACCCTTGCACACCTAAAAAACGCCTGACCTTGGAAAAGGACTTGTGGAAAGCATGCACTTGAAACTGTGGTTTCACATCTTACCAGAAAGCTCCCTCTCAGAAGGGAAAGTCACCACGATATCTTACTCTTTGCCCAAGGATACCCTACCATTCTGATCATTCTTGCTAAATTAAGTCTTCTACTGCAAATAAATAGATAATAGAAGACTTAATTCAGTAAGCCTTCTACTTACTGAATTAACTGAGAGTGACTGAGTAGGTAAGCAAGTATTTGGATATATGAACAATTATATACAAAGTTCGCTGACTTTTGGCTTCATAATGAATATCTCTCTCTCTCTCTCTCTCTCTCTCTCTCTCTCTCTCTCTCTCTCTACTGTCTGTCTCACACTATACCAGCACATCTGAACTGACTGCAACATACAAATGAAGAAGATATACAGAAGGAAGATATCCCTGCTGGACAGGATCTGATCAGATATATCTGTGCTGGACAGGATCTGATCTGAGATGAGCATAAATTCATCGAATGGCTGCCAACAGCATTTCACTGAGAAGAGATTCCACTTTTTATGCTGTACACATAGTTAGTTAGTTAGTTAGTTAGTTAGTTAGATTAAAAGGGGCCTCCAGTGAACTGGAGTGGTGTGTGGCTTCTCAGGTCATGTCAGGTCAGGGAGGGGCTGAGGAGTGTCCCATTGGCCTTGAAAATATGCAACAGTCAGATGTTAATGTCGGGGCCTGAGAGTTCCTCAAAGGGAATGAATGGAGACCCTTGCTCACCTAAAAAACGCCTGACCTTGGAAAAGAAATGTGGCAAGCAGGCACTTGAAACTGTGGTTTCACATCTTACCAGAAAGCTCCCTCTCAGAAGGGAAAGTCACCGTGATATTTACTCTTCACCCAAGGATACCCTACCATTCTGAACATTCTTGTTAATTATATCTTCTACTGCAAATAAATAGATAATAGAAGACTTAATTCAGTAAGTCTTCTACTTACTGAATTAACTAAGAGTGAGTGAGTTAGTAAGCAAATATGTGGATGGATGAACAAACAAATAAATACAAAGTTCGGTGACACTCGGTTTCATAACGAATCTCTCTCTCTCACACACAGACACACAAACACACACAAACAGAAACAAACAAAAACTAAATATACAATAAAAGGAAGCATAACACGTTTACTCAGGGGGCAGAGTGAACTCTGAAAATTTTCCAGGCAGGGCTACACACACACACACACACAAACACACACACACACCCATGCACACTAGCACATGACATGTACAGATGGGGAGGTTCCAATGTTTTCAGAGATAGGTGCTCACTGGTCATAATAAATGTGCTTATGAATAAGGCTGGAAATCGCTGAATCATTAAAAGCCTTCAATAAAGAAAGCAATCCATTTCTCTCTCTCTCTCTCTCTCTCTCTCTCTCTCTCTCTCTCTCTGACACTATAACAGCACATCTGAACTGACTGCAACAAACAAAAGAAGAAGAAATACAGAAGGATGACATCCCTGCTGGACAGAATCTGATCTGAGATATCCCTGCTGGACAGGATCTGATCTTAAATGAGCATAAATTCATCGAATGGCTGCCAACATCATTTCACTGAGAAGAGATTCCACTTTTTATGCTGTACAGTTAGTTAGTTAATTAGATTAAAAGGGGCCTCTTGTGAACTGGGGTGGAGTGTGGCTTCTCAGGTCCTGTCAGGTCAGGGAGCGGCTGAGGAGTGTCCCATTAGCCTTGAAAATATGCAACAGTCAGATGTTAATGCAGCCCTGAGCAGAGCTGCATGCCTGAGAGTTCCTCAAATGGAATGAATGGAGACCCTTGCACACCTAAAAAACGCCTGACCTTGGAAAAGGACTTGTGGAAAGCATGCACTTGAAACTGTGGTTTCACATCTTACCAGAAAGCTCCCTCTCAGAAGGGAAAGTCACCACGATATCTTACTCTTTGCCCAAGGATACCCTACCATTCTGATCATTCTTGCTAAATTAAGTCTTCTACTGCAAATAAATAGATAATAGAAGACTTAATTCAGTAAGCCTTCTACTTACTGAATTAACTGAGAGTGACTGAGTAGGTAAGCAAGTATCTGGATATATGAACAATTATATACAAAGTTCGCTGACTTTTGGCTTCATAATGAATCTCTCTGTCTCTCTCTCTCTCTCTCTCTCTCTCTCTCTCTCTCTCTCTCTCTCTCTCACTGTCTGTCTCACACTATACCAGCACATCTGAACTGACTGCAACATACAAATGAAGAAGATATACAGAAGGAAGATATCCCTGCTGGACAGGATCTGATCAGATATATCTCTGCTGGACAGGATCTGATCTGAGATGAGCATAAATTCATCGAATGGCTGCCAACAGCATTTCACTGAGAAGAGATTCCACTTTTTATGCTGTACACATAGTTAGTTAGTTAGTTAGTTAGTTAGTTAGATTAAAAGGGGCCTCCAGTGAACTGGAGTGGTGTGTGGCTTCTCAGGTCATGTCAGGTCAGGGAGGGGCTGAGGAGTGTCCCATTGGCCTTGAAAATATGCAACAGTCAGATGTTAATGTCGGGGCCTGAGAGTTCCTCAAAGGGAATGAATGGAGACCCTTGCTCACCTAAAAAACGCCTGACTTTGGAAAAGAAATGTGGCAAGCAGGCACTTGAAACTGTGGTTTCACATCTTACCAGAAAGCTCCCTCTCAGACGGGAAAGTCACCGTGATATTTACTCTTTGCCCAAGGATACCCTACCATTCTGAACATTCTTGTTAATTATATCTTCTACTGCAAATAAATAGATAATAGAAGACTTAATTCAGTAAGTCTTCTACTTACTGAATTAACTAAGAGTGAGTGAGTTAGTAAGCAAATATGTGGATGGATGAACAAACAAATAAATACAAAGTTCGGTGACACTCGGTTTCATAACGAATCTCTCTCTCTCACACACAGACACACAAACACACACAAACAGAAACAAACAAAAACTAAATATACAATAAAAGGAAGCATAACACGTTTACTCAGGGGGCAGAGTGAACTCTGAAAATTTTCCAGGCAGGGCTACACACACACACACACACACAAACACACACACACACACATGCACACTAGCACATGACATGTACAGATGGGGAGGTTCCAATGTTTTCAGAGATAGGTGCTCACTGGTCATAATAAATGTGCTTATGAATAAGGCTGGAAATCGCTGAATCATTAAAAGCCTTCAATAAAGAAAGCAATCCATTTCTCTCTCTCTCTCTCTCTCTCTCTCTCTCTCTCTCTCTCTGACACTATAACATCACATCTGAACTGACTGCAACAAACAAAAGAAGAAGAAATACAGAAGGATGACATCCCTGCTGGACAGAATCTGATCTGAGATATCCCTGCTGGACAGGATCTGATCTTAAATGAGCATAAATTCATCGAATGGCTGCCAACATCATTTCACTGAGAAGAGATTCCACTTTTTATGCTGTACAGTTAGTTAGTTAATTAGATTAAAAGGGGCCTCTTGTGAACTGGGGTGGAGTGTGGCTTCTCAGGTCCTGTCAGGTCAGGGAGGGGCTGAGGAGTGTCCCATTAGCCTTGAAAATATGCAACAGTCAGATGTTAATGCAGCCCTGAGCAGAGCTGCATGCCTGAGAGTTCCTCAAATGGAATGAATGGAGACCCTTGCACACCTAAAAAACGCCTGACCTTGGAAAAGGACTTGTGGAAAGCATGCACTTGAAACTGTGGTTTCACATCTTACCAGAAAGCTCCCTCTCAGAAGGGAAAGTCACCACGATATCTTACTCTTTGCCCAAGGATACCCTACCATTCTGATCATTCTTGCTAAATTAAGTCTTCTACTGCAAATAAATAGATAATAGAAGACTTAATTCAGTAAGCCTTCTACTTACTGAATTAACTGAGAGTGACTGAGTAGGTAAGCAAGTATTTGGATATATGAACAATTATATACAAAGTTCGCTGACTTTTGGCTTCATAATGAATATCTCTCTCTCTCTCTCTCTCTCTCTCTCTCTCTCTCTCTCTCTCTCTCTCTATCACTGTCTGTCTCACACTATACCAGCACATCTGAACTGACTGCAACATACAAATGAAGAAGATATACAGAAGGAAGATATCCCTGCTGGACAGGATCTGATCAGATATATCTGTGCTGGACAGGATCTGATCTGAGATGAGCATAAATTCATCGAATGGCTGCCAACAGCATTTCACTGAGAAGAGATTCCACTTTTTATGCTGTACACATAGTTAGTTAGTTAGTTAGTTAGTTAGTTAGTTAGTTAGTTAGTTAGATTAAAAGGGGCCTCCAGTGAACTGGAGTGGTGTGTGGCTTCTCAGGTCATGTCAGGTCAGGGAGGGGCTGAGGAGTGTCCCATTGGCCTTGAAAATATGCAACAGTCAGATGTTAATGTCGGGGCCTGAGAGTTCCTCAAAGGGAATGAATGGAGACCCTTGCTCACCTAAAAAACGCCTGACCTTGGAAAAGAAATGTGGCAAGCAGGCACTTGAAACTGTGGTTTCACATCTTACCAGAAAGCTCCCTCTCAGAAGGGAAAGTCACCGTGATATTTACTCTTCACCCAAGGATACCCTACCATTCTGAACATTCTTGTTAATTATATCTTCTACTGCAAATAAATAGATAATAGAAGACTTAATTCAGTAAGTCTTCTACTTACTGAATTAACTAAGAGTGAGTGAGTTAGTAAGCAAATATGTGGATGGATGAACAAACAAATAAATACAAAGTTCGGTGACACTCGGTTTCATAACGAATCTCTCTCTCTCACACACAGACACACAAACACACACAAACAGAAACAAACAAAAACTAAATATACAATAAAAGGAAGCATAACACGTTTACTCAGGGGGCAGAGTGAACTCTGAAAATTTTCCAGGCAGGGCTACACACACACACACACACAAACACACACACACACCCATGCACACTAGCACATGACATGTACAGATGGGGAGGTTCCAATGTTTTCAGAGATAGGTGCTCACTGGTCATAATAAATGTGCTTATGAATAAGGCTGGAAATCGCTGAATCATTAAAAGCCTTCAATAAAGAAAGCAATCCATTTCTCTCTCTCTCTCTCTCTCTCTCTCTCTCTCTCTCTCTCTGACACTATAACAGCACATCTGAACTGACTGCAACAAACAAAAGAAGAAGAAATATAGAAGGATGACATCCCTGCTGGACAGAATCTGATCTGAGATATCCCTGCTGGACAGGATCTGATCTTAAATGAGCATAAATTCATCGAATGGCTGCCAACATCATTTCACTGAGAAGAGATTCCACTTTTTATGCTGTACAGTTAGTTAGTTAATTAGATTAAAAGGGGCCTCTTGTGAACTGGGGTGGAGTGTGGCTTCTCAGGTCCTGTCAGGTCAGGGAGCGGCTGAGGAGTGTCCCATTAGCCTTGAAAATATGCAACAGTCAGATGTTAATGCAGCCCTGAGCAGAGCTGCATGCCTGAGAGTTCCTCAAATGGAATGAATGGAGACCCTTGCACACCTAAAAAACGCCTGACCTTGGAAAAGGACTTGTGGAAAGCATGCACTTGAAACTGTGGTTTCACATCTTACCAGAAAGCTCCCTCTCAGAAGGGAAAGTCACCACGATATCTTACTCTTTGCCCAAGGATACCCTACCATTCTGATCATTCTTGCTAAATTAAGTCTTCTACTGCAAATAAATAGATAATAGAAGACTTAATTCAGTAAGCCTTCTACTTACTGAATTAACTGAGAGTGACTGAGTAGGTAAGCAAGTATCTGGATATATGAACAATTATATACAAAGTTCGCTGACTTTTGGCTTCATAATGAATCTCTCTGTCTCTCTCTCTCTCTCTCTCTCTCTCTCTCTCTCTCTCTCTCTCTCTCTCTCTTATCACTGTCTGTCTCACACTATACCAGCACATCTGAACTGACTGCAACATAAAAATGAAGAAGATATACAGAAGGAAGATATCCCTGCTGGACAGGATCTGATCAGATATATCTCTGCTGGACAGGATCTGATCTGAGATGAGCATAAATTCATCGAATGGCTGCCAACAGCATTTCACTGAGAAGAGATTCCACTTTTTATGCTGTACACATAGTTAGTTAGTTAGTTAGTTAGTTAGTTAGATTAAAAGGGGCCTCCAGTGAACTGGAGTGGTGTGTGGCTTCTCAGGTCATGTCAGGTCAGGGAGGGGCTGAGGAGTGTCCCATTGGCCTTGAAAATATGCAACAGTCAGATGTTAATGTCGGGGCCTGAGAGTTCCTCAAAGGGAATGAATGGAGACCCTTGCTCACCTAAAAAACGCCTGACTTTGGAAAAGAAATGTGGCAAGCAGGCACTTGAAACTGTGGTTTCACATCTTACCAGAAAGCTCCCTCTCAGACGGGAAAGTCACCGTGATATTTACTCTTTGCCCAAGGATACCCTACCATTCTGAACATTCTTGTTAATTATATCTTCTACTGCAAATAAATAGATAATAGAAGACTTAATTCAGTAAGTCTTCTACTTACTGAATTAACTAAGAGTGAGTGAGTTAGTAAGCAAATATGTGGATGGATGAACAAACAAATAAATACAAAGTTCGGTGACACTCGGTTTCATAACGAATCTCTCTCTCTCACACACAGACACACAAACACACACAAACAGAAACAAACAAAAACTAAATATACAATAAAAGGAAGCATAACACGTTTACTCAGGGGGCAGAGTGAACTCTGAAAATTTTCCAGGCAGGGCTACACACACACACACACACAAACACACACACACACTCATGCACACTAGCACATGACATGTACAGATGGGGAGGTTCCAATGTTTTCAGAGATAGGTGCTCACTGGTCATAATAAATGTGCTTATGAATAAGGCTGGAAATCGCTGAATCATTAAAAGCCTTCAATAAAGAAAGCAATCCATTTCTCTCTCTCTCTCTCTCTCTCTCTCTCTCTCTCTCTCTCTCTCTCTCTGACACTATAACAGCACATCTGAACTGACTGCAACAAACAAAAGAAGAAGAAATACAGAAGGATGACATCCCTGCTGGACAGAATCTGATCTGAGATATCCCTGCTGGACAGGATCTGATCTTAAATGAGCATAAATTCATCGAATGGCTGCCAACATCATTTCACTGAGAAGAGATTCCACTTTTTATGCTGTACAGTTAGTTAGTTAATTAGATTAAAAGGGGCCTCTTGTGAACTGGGGTGGAGTGTGGCTTCTCAGGTCCTGTCAGGTCAGGGAGCGGCTGAGGAGTGTCCCATTAGCCTTGAAAATATGCAACAGTCAGATGTTAATGCAGCCCTGAGCAGAGCTGCATGCCTGAGAGTTCCTCAAATGGAATGAATGGAGACCCTTGCACACCTAAAGAACGCCTGACCTTGGAAAAGGACTTGTGGAAAGCATGCACTTGAAACTGTGGTTTCACATCTTACCAGAAAGCTCCCTCTCAGACGGGAAAGTCACCGTGATATTTACTCTTTGCCCAAGGATACCCTACCATTCTGAACATTCTTGTTAATTATATCTTCTACTGCAAATAAATAGATAATAGAAGACTTAATTCAGTAAGTCTTCTACTTACTGAATTAACTAAGAGTGAGTGAGTTAGTAAGCAAATATGTGGATGGATGAACAAACAAATAAATACAAAGTTCGGTGACACTCGGTTTCATAACGAATCTCTCTCTCTCACACACAGACACACAAACACACACAAACAGAAACAAACAAAAACTAAATATACAATAAAAGGAAGCATAACACGTTTACTCAGGGGGCAGAGTGAACTCTGAAAATTTTCCAGGCAGGGCTACACACACACACACACACACAAACACACACACACACACATGCACACTAGCACATGACATGTACAGATGGGGAGGTTCCAATGTTTTCAGAGATAGGTGCTCACTGGTCATAATAAATGTGCTTATGAATAAGGCTGGAAATCGCTGAATCATTAAAAGCCTTCAATAAAGAAAGCAATCCATTTCTCTCTCTCTCTCTCTCTCTCTCTCTCTCTCTCTCTCTCTCTCGACACTATAACAGCACATCTGAACTGACTGCAACAAACAAAAGAAGAAGAAATACAGAAGGATGACATCCCTGCTGGACAGAATCTGATCTGAGATATCCCTGCTGGACAGGATCTGATCTTAAATGAGCATAAATTCATCGAATGGCTGCCAACATCATTTCACTGAGAAGAGATTCCACTTTTTATGCTGTACAGTTAGTTAGTTAATTAGATTAAAAGGGGCCTCTTGTGAACTGGGGTGGAGTGTGGCTTCTCAGGTCCTGTCAGGTCAGGGAGGGGCTGAGGAGTGTCCCATTAGCCTTGAAAATATGCAACAGTCAGATGTTAATGCAGCCCTGAGCAGAGCTGCATGCCTGAGAGTTCCTCAAATGGAATGAATGGAGACCCTTGCACACCTAAAAAACGCCTGACCTTGGAAAAGGACTTGTGGAAAGCATGCACTTGAAACTGTGGTTTCACATCTTACCAGAAAGCTCCCTCTCAGAAGGGAAAGTCACCACGATATCTTACTCTTTGCCCAAGGATACCCTACCATTCTGATCATTCTTGCTAAATTAAGTCTTCTACTGCAAATAAATAGAAAATAGAAGACTTAATTCAGTAAGCCTTCTACTTACTGAATTAACTGAGAGTGACTGAGTAGGTAAGCAAGTATTTGGATATATGAACAATTATATACAAAGTTCGCTGACTTTTGGCTTCATAATGAATATCTCTCTCTCTCTCTTTCTCTCTCTCTCTCTCTCTCTCTCTCTCTCTCTCTCTCTCTCTCTCTCTCTCTATCACTGTCTGTCTCACACTATACCAGCACATCTGAACTGACTGCAACATACAAATGAAGAAGATATACAGAAGGAAGATATCCCTGCTGGACAGGATCTGATCAGATATATCTCTGCTGGACAGGATCTGATCTGAGATGAGCATAAATTCATCGAATGGCTGCCAACAGCATTTCACTGAGAAGAGATTCCACTTTTTATGCTGTACACATAGTTAGTTAGTTAGTTAGTTAGTTAGTTAGTTAGTTAGTTAGTTAGATTAAAAGGGGCCTCCAGTGAACTGGAGTGGTGTGTGGCTTCTCAGGTCATGTCAGGTCAGGGAGGGGGCTGAGGAGTGTCCCATTGGCCTTGAAAATATGCAACAGTCAGATGTTAATGTCGGGGCCTGAGAGTTCCTCAAAGGGAATGAATGGAGACCCTTGCTCACCTAAAAAACGCCTGACCTTGGAAAAGAAATGTGGCAAGCAGGCACTTGAAACTGTGGTTTCACATCTTACCAGAAAGCTCCCTCTCAGAATGAAAAGTCACCATGATATTTACTCTTCTCCCAAGGATACCCTACCATTCTGGACATTCTTGCTAAATTACGTATTCTACTGCAAATAAATAGATAATAGAAGACTTAATTCAGTAAGTCTTCTACTTACTGAATTAACTAAGAGTGAGTGAGTAAGTAAGCAAGTATGTGGATGGATGAACAAACAAATAAATACAAAGTTCACTGAATTTCGGTTTCATAATGAATCTCTCTCTCTCACACACAGACACACAAACACACACAAACAGAAACAAACAAAAACTAAATATACAATAAAAGGAAGCATAACACGTTTACTCAGGGGGCAGAGTGAACTCTGACAGTTTTCCAGGCAGGGCTATAAGAGAGATGTTCCATGTCGGGCTGCAGAGATAGTTTAGGTTCAATTCCCAGCATCTACATGGCAGCTAACAGCTGTCTGTAATCCAGGAGCCTAAGAGTCATGGCAAAATCACAAATTCACATAAGATACATATAAATAAATTTTTTAAAGGAAGAGATTGGGCGGGGAGAGAGACAGAATATAAGAACAAACTGAGAAACAAGGAAAGATAGTGCTGGATGGCTGTCTGCTGGATGGCTTGTTTTCAGTTCCCTGACAGAAATAAGAACATTATGGAGGTACAACAAAATTGTAACACTATGTGGGTGTAATGAGGAGAGATTGTGGGTGTGTGTGTCCTCTCAGAACAAAGTTAGTCCCACAGTTGATGATTTTATTATACCAAAACTTCAGCAGAATATATCCCAAGCTTGCAAAAGTATGGTCAGCATGTGACAGGTTGGGCTGGAAATGCTGAGAACTGGGGTTCACCCAGGGGAGCCCTCAATGCAAGAGCAGACACTCATTCCCGTGAAGAGTGAGGGAGGGGGGAATCATTCATTCCTATACTTAAGTTTGAAGAAAGATGAATGTCTATGTAGAGACCACTGACAGATAAGAAAAATATTTTCCTAAACATCAAATTTCTCAATCAGTATGCAACTGCTGTGGTGCTTCTACTAGATAGAGCAACACACACACACACATGCACACTCGCACATGACATGTACAGATGGGGGTTTCCAATGTTTTCCGAGATAGGTGCTCACTGGTCATAATAAATGTGCTTATGAATAAGGCTGGAAATAGCTGAATCATTAAAAGTCTTCAAATAAATTTAAAAAAATCCATTTCTCTCTCTCTTTATCTCTCTCTCTCTTTCACTCTCTCTCTGACACTATAACAGCCCATCTGAACTGACTGCAACAATCAAAAGAAGAAGAAATACATAAGGAAGATATCCCTGCCGGACAGAATCTGACTGAGATATCACTGCTGGACATGACCTGATCTTAGATGAGCATAAATTTATCGAATGGCTGCCAACAGCATTTCACTGAGAAGAGATTCCACTTTTTATG
The DNA here is from genome assembly GCA_902806775.1 of Microtus agrestis. Taxonomy (NCBI): domain Eukaryota; kingdom Metazoa; phylum Chordata; class Mammalia; order Rodentia; family Cricetidae; genus Microtus; species Microtus agrestis. The sequence continues at coordinate 46,144 of CADCXT010001746.1, read as the reverse complement.
CTGTACAGTTAGTTAGTTAATTAGATTAAAATGGGCCTCTTGTGAACTGGGGTGGGGTGTGGCTTCTCAGGTCCTGTCAGGTCAGGGAGGGGCTGAGGAGTGTCCCATTGGCCTTGAAAATATGCAACAGTCAGATGTTAATGCAGCCCTGAGCAGAGCTGCATGCCTGAGAGTTCCTCAAATGGAATGAATGGAGACCCTTGCACACCTAAAAAACGCCTGACCTTGGAAAAGGACTTGTGGAAAGCATGCACTTGAAACTGTGGTTTCACATCTTACCAGAAAGCTCCCTCTCAGAAGGGAAAGTCACCGTGATATCTTACTCTTTGCCCAAGGATACCCTACCATTCTGATCATTCTTGCTAAAATAAGACTTCTACTGCAAATAAATAGATAATAGAAGACTTAATTCAGCAAGTCTTCTACTTACTGAATTAACTGAGAGTGACTGAGTAGGTAAGCAAATATTTGGATGGATGAACAATTATATACAAAGTTTGCTGACTTTTGGTTTCATAATGAATATCTCTCTCTCTCTCTCTCTCTCTCTCTCTCTCTCTCTTTCTCTCTCTATCACTGTCTGTCTCACACTATACCAGCACATCTGAACTGACTGCAACATACAAATGAAGAAGATATACAGAAGGAAGATATCCCTGCTGGACAGGATCTGATCTGAGATGAGCATAAATTCATCGAATGGCTGCCAACAGCATTTCACTGAGAAGAGATTCCACTTTTTATGCTGTACACATAGTTAGTTAGTTAGTTAGTTAGTTAGTTAGTTAGTTAGTTAGTTAGATTAAAAGGGGCCTCCAGTGAACTGGAGTGGTGTGTGGCTTCTCAGGTCATGTCAGGTCAGGGAGGGGCTGAGGAGTGTCCCATTGGCCTTGAAAATATGCAACAGTCAGATGTTAATGTCGGGGCCTGAGAGTTCCTCAAAGGGAATGAATGGAGACCCTTGCTCACCTAAAAACGCCTGACCTTGGAAAAGAAATGTGGCAAGCAGGCACTTGAAACTGTGGTTTCACATCTTACCAGAAAGCTCCCTCTCAGAATGGAAAGTCACTGTGATATTTACTCTTTGCCCAAGGATACCCTACCATTCTGAACATTCTTGTTAATTATATCTTCTACTGCAAATAAATAGATAATAGAAGACTTAATTCAGTAAGTCTTCTACTTACTGAATTAACTAAGTGTGAGTGAGTTAGTAAGCAAATATGTGGATGGATGAACAAACAAATAAATACAAAGTTCGGTGACACTCGGTTTCATGACGAATCTCTCTCTCTCACACACACAGACACACAAACACACACAAACAGAAACAAACAAAAACTAAATATACAATAAAAGGAAGCATAACACGTTTACTCAGGGGGCAGAGTGAACTCTGAAAATTTTCCAGGCAGGGCTACACACACACACACACACAAACACACACACACACCCATGCACACTAGCACATGACATGTACAGATGGGGAGGTTCCAATGTTTTCAGAGATAGGTGCTCACTGGTCATAATAAATGTGCTTATGAATAAGGCTGGAAATCGCTGAATCATTAAAAGCCTTCAATAAAGAAAGCAATCCATTTCTCTCTCTCTCTCTCTCTCTCTCTCTCTCTCTCTCTCTCTCTCTCTCTGACACTATAACAGCACATCTGAACTGACTGCAACATACAAAAGAAGAAGAAATACAGAAGGATGACATCCCTGCTGGACAGAATCTGATCTGAGATATCCCTGCTGGACAGGATCTGATCTTAAATGAGCATAAATTCATCGAATGGCTGCCAACATCATTTCACTGAGAAGAGATTCCACTTTTTATGCTGTACAGTTAGTTAGTTAATTAGATTAAAAGGGGCCTCTTGTGAACTGGGGTGGAGTGTGGCTTCTCAGGTCCTGTCAGGTCAGGGAGGGGCTGAGGAGTGTCCCATTAGCCTTGAAAATATGCAACAGTCAGATGTTAATGCAGCCCTGAGCAGAGCTGCATGCCTGAGAGTTCCTCAAATGGAATGAATGGAGACCCTTGCACACCTAAAAAACGCCTGACCTTGGAAAAGGACTTGTGGAAAGCATGCACTTGAAACTGTGGTTTCACATCTTACCAGAAAGCTCCCTCTCAGAAGGGAAAGTCACCACGATATCTTACTCTTTGCCCAAGGATACCCTACCATTCTGATCATTCTTGCTAAATTAAGTCTTCTACTGCAAATAAATAGATAATAGAAGACTTAATTCAGTAAGCCTTCTACTTACTGAATTAACTGAGAGTGAGTGAGTAGGTAAGCAAGTATTTGGATATATGAACAATTATATACAAAGTTCGCTGACTTTTGGTTTCATAATGAATCTCTCTGTCTCTCTCTCTCTCTCTCTCTCACTATCACTCTCTTTCTCACACTATACCAGCACATCTGAACTGACTGCAACATACAAAAGAATAGGAAATACAGAAGGAAGATATCCCTGCTGGACAGGATCTGATCTGAGATATCCCTGCTGGACAGGATCTGATCTGTGGTGAGCATAAACTCATCAAATGGCTGCCAACAGCATTTCACTAAGAAGAGATTCCACTTTTTATGCTGTTCAGTTAGTTATTTAGTTATTTAGTTTGTTTGTTAGTTAGATTTAACGGGGACTCCTGTGAACTGGTGTGGGGTGTGGCTTCTCTGTTCACCTCAGTTCAGGGAGGGCCTGAGGAGTGTCCCATTAGCCTTGACAATAGGCACCAGTCAGAAGTTAATGTCAGGGCCTGAGAGTTCCTCAAATGAATGAATGGAGACCCTTGCTCACCTGAAAAATGCCTGTCCTTGGAAAAGATCTTGTGGAAAACAGGTACTTGAAACTGTGGTTTCACATCTTACCAGAAAGCTCCCTCTCAGAAGGGAAACTCACCGTGATATCTTACTCTTTGCCCAAGGATACCCTACCATTCTGATCATTGTTGCTAAATTAATTCTTCTACTGCAAATAAATAAATAATAGAAGATTTAATTCAGTAAGTCTTCTACTTACTGAATTAACTAAGAGTGAGTGAGTAAGTAAGCAAATATGTGGATGGGTGAACAAACAAATAAATACAAAGTTCGCTGACTTTTGGTTTCATAATGAATCTCTCTCTCTCTCTCCACACACACACACACACACACACAACAAAAACAAACAAAAACTAAATATACAATATAAGGAAGCATAACACGTTTACTCAGGGGGCAGAGTGAACTCTGAAAGTTTTCCAGGCAGGGCTATATAGAGAGATGTTCCATGTCGGGCTGCAGAGATAATTTAGGTTCAATTCCCAGCATCTACATGGCAGCTCACAGATGTCTGTAATCCAGGAGCCTGAGAGCCATGGCAAAAACACAAATGCACATAAGATAAAAATAAATAAATTTTTTAAAGGAAGAGATTGGGCTGGGAGAGAGACAGTATATAAAAACAAACTGAGAAACAAGTAGAGATAGTGCTGTCTGGCTGGCTGGCTCTTTGCTTTCAGGTCCCTGACAGAAATAAGCACATTATGGAGGAACCACAAAGTTGTTACACTATGTGGGTGTAATGAGGAGAGATTGTGAGTGAGTGTGTCCTGTCAGAACAAAGTTAGTCCCATACTTAATGAATTTCATTTTCCCAAAATTTCAGCAGAATATATCCCAAGCTTGCAAAAGTGTGGTCAGCATGTGACAGTTTGGGCTGGAGATGATGAGAACTGGGGTTCACCCAGGGGAGCCCTCAATGCAAGAGCAGACACTCATTCCCGTGAAGAGTGAGGGAGGGAGGGATCATTCATTCCTATACTCAAGTTTAAGGAAAGATGAATGGCTATGGAGAGACCACTCACAGATATGAAAAATCTTTTCCTAAAAATCAAATTTCTCAATCAGTATGCAACTGCTGTGGTGCTTCTCCTAGATAGAGCAACAAAACACACACACACACACACACACACAAACTGATTCCTTGATCTAGAGCCACAGGAAGGGGACACGGCCAACTTGAATCACAATATTCATCAGAGCATGAGAAGAGTGTAAAAAGGACAGAAAAGGAGAGATAATTCTGGTCCTTTCTTCCTTCCCCCTTCTGTGCCCTGGTGGTGCATGTCTCTCAGAAGTTAACTGGTTTCCTCTGCACAAGGTGACCCAGGGGAAAGATTTCTAAGCCTTATTCAGAGATATAGAGGATGCACCGTGACTTCAGAGACCTCAGGGAGTATAGGGGTGGGTGCTTGATGCTTCAGACTCATATCATTGAAGGGCAGAACATAGTCTGGATTCACAAACATTCACAACACAGAGCCATCCTCACTTACTAACAGCCCAGGACACCCAGAGATAACAAGAAATTGCAGTCTCGGCCGGGCTGTGGTGTGTGGGGGTCGGTGCATGCCTTTAATCTCTGCTCACACACAGATCTCTGTGAGCTCAAGGATGGCCTGATTTACAGAGTGAGTTTTAGGGCAGCCCAAGATACACAAAAAAACCCTTTCTTGAAAAACAAAACAGCAAAAGAAAGAAAGAAAGAAAGAAAGAAAGAAAGAAAGAAAAGGAAAAAGACAAAAGAAGAAGAAAGAAAAAAGAAAAAAAATGCAGTCTCTTCCTACTCTCTCATCCATTGGCTCTTAAAGAGCTCTCAGGCTGAACTGGAGACCAGGGTGTCATTTATAACTGGGAAGCCAGAAACTTTAGGGAGGTCACAGGAGGACTGACTGCAGCACTTGATGCCTCAACCCTGCTAATGGCTGTAATACGGGCTTTGGCAGAGCACTACTCCCCTTTCTCTATTATTACTGCTACACAACGAAAAGGACATGGGGGGAGGGGGATGATGTGCCGTGCTGGTATTGAAATCTTACTGACACCTTCCGCACTACTTCTCAATTCCCGACTTTGTCAAATCAATTATGGTGAAACTTTGGTGTGGGTTGGCCCTTTAGGAACTCAGAGAAGCAAGACAGGCCTATTGCATCCCAGAAACCTCCCAGTTCCTGAGCCCTATCCCTGGAAGTCTCAAAGCCATCACATCCAGAAATATCTCCAGTCCCTGCTAGTGGTGAACTCACTTCGTCTTCCTCCCTCTGGCCTCTACACCATCTCCATTCTCTAGACAACATGTGTAGAAGCAAATCTTATAGGCACCAAGAGAGTATGTCTTGAGGGAAGTTGGTGTTTCTAGGACACCAGTGACATCACAAAAGTCCGAGAGCTCTCCAGGATACCGAAGAATTTCCAGAGAAGGGACTGCTGATGTCGTGAGGCACGGCCTTTACCTCCTTGCTAATATTTCTCCCAGAACTGACCGACAGACTGACCGACCAGAACCTCAGGTTTCCTTTCCAGGAGTCTCTCCTGCGACACAGAGGGAGCCATTCAGTATCTCCTAATGCCAAAACCAGAAATTTCTCTCTGCTTCATTAAAATCTTTTCACTACTTCCTTCACTGAATGACCGACCCTTCCTCCCTCTCCTGAACAGATATTCATCCTCAGTAATATGAGAAATTAGGCCAGGAGGACAAGGAGGATGAGGGTTGAGTCCTCTGAAGTGAACGAGCACTTAGGGAAGGCTAAACTTAAGGGAACTTGACTCTGAGTGGCAAGAGATAAATAGCTGCTGCCAAGGCACAGATACAGGCATCGGGCTGAGGCACCAACTGGGCGGCTCTCGGTATCCTGCTGCATCATCAGAGCTGTGTGGGAAACTCAGCCCAAAGGAGGGGCCGTGTTCAAAGGGAGAGGGAATTTTCTAGGAAAGCACTGTTTTCTTTTTCATGTTTTTTTTAACTCAGACAAAACTTCACCCAAAGTATGTTACAGGGTTGGAGGTCATTAATTTACTTAGTTAGTCTAATGCTGTTGGGCTGAGATAGAGTATAAGGTTGATGGGGATTTATTTTTGAGAAGATTGTGTGCTAGCTTCTCATTAAGTCTCATTCTAAAGTGGTCAACTTTAAAATGAACTCCTTAAAATGCAATCGCTATGGCTAGGAATACACAGTGCATCATTCCTTGCCATATGTAAGAGTGCAGCCGCTCTGGAGATGTCACTCTGGGTATGCGGCACTTCTGAATTAATTTTCCCCAGTCTACTTTCTTAGGATGCAGTCTCATTTTTTTCTTTTTTTCTTTCTTTTTTTAACATGCTATAGAGTAGTCTCATTATATATATATATATATATAATATATATATATAAATATATATATTTTTATCATACATATGCCTCGACCGACCGGTACAGTTGCTCTCTGGCACTCTCTTTCACTAAACGAAGTGGTCGACCAGTTATCCAACAAAGTGTTGGCCTTAAACTAAGACCCGGTCGACCAGTTGGCCTCTGAACGTGGTACCAGTTGTCTTTTCCATGGCTTGATTGACTAATGTCATTTTTAAATGTGTCTGTCGGTTTGTTTATCTGTTGTTCCTTTCTCTATTCCAACCCGCCCTACTCACTCTTATTTTTTATTTTTTTCTATCTATCTATCTATCTATCTATCTATCTATCTATCTATCTATCCATCCATCCATCCATCCATCCATCCATCCATCCACCTTCTTCCGATGGGAGGAGGTGAGAGGAAGGTGCCCGTTGGTCATCCAGGGGTAAATAAATAAGGCTGGGAATAAATAGCTGAATATTAATTCATTCGAATAATATTAAAACTGTTCAAGTCGAAAACAATTGCTTTCTTTTCTGTTTGCCCAGAGATCTGACTGACTGCAACTTGGAAATAAGAAGGCCCTGCTGGACAGAGACCTCCCTCCTGCTTTGGGTGGGGTGGCTGAGTGGACGTGGGTGGTTTGAAGAGCTTCCATGTTTTGTCTTTTATGGACTGAATGGATGTGTCTCATTTTTTTCATGACTTCTTGTGTATTTCTTTGCTTCTTTACCTATCTATTTACTTACTTCTTTAAAAAATGACCCACCTAATTATTTACTTACTTTTTCGTACATTCCTTACTTCACTTCCTTATCTTCTTTCATATATCTGTTTATCTGCTCATTTATTTACTTATTGAATATTCCAATTATTACTTATTTTTACTTAATTCATTTATTCGTTCTTTGTCTATTTTTATGTAGGTATTTACTTACTTTCTTAATTTTTTTACTTTTTAAAATTTTTTTCTTTCTTTGGAAATGTGGATCATTTATTCCTTCCTTCCTTCCTTCCTTCCTTCCTTCCTTCCTTCCTTCCTTCCTTTTTCTTTCTGTCTCCTGACTGTCACTGGCTATCTCAATGGTTCTGGGTGAGTGTCAGCAAAGCAGCTCCTGAAATGGAATTTGATGAAGGGATAGATAGATAGATAGATAGATAGATAGATAGATAGATAGATAGATAGGATGGGAAACACACACACACACACACATATGCACGCACGTGCAGGACATGTACAGATGGGGGGGTTCCAATGTTTTCAGAGGAAGGTGCTCACGGGTAATAATAAATGTGCTGATAAATAAGGCTGGAAATAGCTGAATCATTAAAAGTCTTCAAATAAATAAAAAGCAATTCCATTTCTCTCTCTCTCTCTCTCTCTCTCTCTCTCTCTCTCTCTCTCTCTCTCTCTCTTCTCTCTCTCACCATATACCAGCACATCTGAACTGACTGCAACATACAAAAGAAGAAGAAACACAGAAGGAAGATATCCCTGCTGGACAGGATCTGATCTGAGATATCCCTGCTGGACAGGATCTGATTTGAGATGAGCATAAATTCATCGAATGGCTGCCAACAGCATTTCAATGAGAAGAGATTCCACATTTTATGTTGTACAATTAGTTAGTTAGTTAGATAGATTAAAAGGGGCCTCCTATGAACTGGGGTGGGGTGTGGCTTCTCAGGTCAAGTCAGGTCAGGGAGGGGCTGAGGAGTGTCCCATTGGCCTTGACAATAGGCACCAGTCAGATGTTAATGTCAGGGCCTGAGAGTTCCTCAAAGGGAATGAATGGAGACCCTTGCTCACCTAAAAACGCCTGACCTTGGAAAAGGACTTGTGGAAAGCAGGCCCTTGAAACTGTGGCTTCACATCTTACTAGAAAGCTCCCTCTCAGAAGGGAAAGTCACTGTGATATCTTACTCTTTGCCCAAGGATACCCTACCATTCTGATCATTCTTACTGAATTAAGTGTTCTACTGCAAATAAATAAATATTAGATGACTTAATTTAGTAAGTCTTCTACTTACTGAATTAACTAAGGTGAGTAAGTAAGTAAGCAAATATGTGATTATGAACAAACAATTAAATAAACAGTTTGCTGACATTTGGTTTCATAATGAATCTCTCACTCTCTATCTCTTCTCCCTCACACACACTCACACAAACAAACAAAAACTAAATATACAATAAAAGGAAGCATAACACGTTTACTCAGGGGGCAGAATGAACTCTGAATGTTTTCTAGGCAGGGCTATATAGAGAGCTGTTCCATGTCGGGCTGCAGAGCTAGTTTAGGTTCAATTCCCAGCATGTACATGGCAGCCCACAGCTGTCTGTAATTCAGGAGCCTGAGAGACATGGCAAAAACACAAATGCACATAAGATAAAAATAAATAAATTTTTTAAAGGAAAATGATGGGGGAGAGACAGAATATAAGAACAAACTGATAAACAATGAAAGATAGTGATGGGTGGCTGGCTGGCTGGCTGGCTTTGCTTTCAGTTCCCTGACAGAAATAAGCACATTATGGAGGAACCCCAAAGTTGTTACACTATGTGGGTGTAATGAGGAGAGATTGTGAGTGAGTGTGTCCTGTCAGAACAAAGTTAGTCCCATAGTTGATGAAATTCATTATCCCAAAACTTCAGCAGAATATATTCCAAGCTTGCAAATGTGTGGTCAGCATGTGACAGGTTGGGCTGGAGATGCTGAGAATTGGGGTTCACCCAGGGGAGCCCTCAATGCAAGAGCAGACACTCATTCCCATGAAGAGTGAGGAGGGGGAGGGATCATTCATTCCTATACTCAAGTTTAAGGAAAGATAAATGGCTATGGAGAGACCACTCACAGATATGAAAAATCTTTTCCTAAAAATCAAATTTCTCAATCAGTATGCAAATGCTGTGGTGCTTCTCCTAGATAGAGCAACACACACACACACACACACACACAAACTGATTCCTTGATCTAGAGCCACAGGAAGGGAACACGGCCAACTTGAATCACAATATTCATCAGAGCATGAGAAGAGTGTAAAAAGGACACAAAAGGAGAGATAATTCTGGTCCTTCCTTCCTTCCTTCCTTCTTCCTTCCTACCCCAGGAAGTGACTGACAGATGAGACTTTGTCCAAGCAAGTTATGAAATACCAGACTTCAGGTGTAGATGTTAGTTAGTTAACTCTGTAGGTGTTAGTTAGTCAGTCAGTCCTCCCTTCTTTCTGTAGGAAGGTGGTGCATGTCTCTCAGAAGTTACCTGGTTTCCTCTGCACAAGGTGACCCAAGGGAAAGCTTTCTAAGCTTTATTCAGAGCTATAGAGGATGCACCGTGACTTCAGAGAACTCAGGGAGTATAGGGGTGTGTGCTTGATGCTTCAGACTCATATCATTGAAGGGCAGAACATAGTCTGGATTCACAAACATTCACAACACAAAGCCATCTTCACTTACTAACAGCCCAGGACACCCAGAGATAACAAGAAATTGCAGTCTCGGCCGGGCTGTGGTGTGTGGGGGTCGGTGCATGCATTTTATCTCTGCTCACACACAGATCTCTGTGAGCTCAAGGATGGCCTGATTTACAGAGTGAGTTTTAGGACAGCACAAGATACACAATGAAACCATTTCTTGGAAAACAAAACAGCAAAAGAAAGAAAGAAAGAAAGAAAGAAAGAAAGAAAGAAAGAAAGAAAAAAAAAAAAAAGATAGAAAGAAAGAAAAGAAAAGAAGAAAGGAAAAAGAAAAAGAAAATGAAGTCTCTTCCTACTCTCTCATCCAGTGGCTCTTAAAGACCTCTCAGGCAGAACTGGAGACCAGGGTGTCATTTATAACTGGGAAGCCAGAACCCTTAGGGGGTAATCACAGGAGGACTGACTGCAGCACTTGATGCCTCAACCCTGCTAATGGCTGTAATATGGCTTGGCAGCACTCTCCCCTTTCTCTATTATTACTGCTACACAACGAAAAGGACTTGGGGGGATGGGGTTGACTGTACAGTGATGGTATTGAAATCTCACTGACACCTCCACACATCTTGTCAATTCCCAGACATTTCAAATCAACTATACGTGAATAATTAGTGTGGGTTAGGCACTTTAGGAACTCAGAGAACAAGACAGGCCTTTTGCATCCCAGTAAACTCACAGTTTCTGAGTCCTACCACTGGGTCTCAAAGCCATCACATCCAGAAATCTCTCCAGTCCCTGCTAGTGGTAACTCACCTCCCCCCTGCCCTCCACAGGCTATCTCCATTCTCTAGACATCAGGTCTAAGAGAGCGAGTAGGTTCAAAGGCATCTAGATGGCAGCTCACACTGTCTGTAACCACTGAGAGGCATTGGCAAAACACAAATGCACATAAGATAAAAATAAATAAATTTTTTAAAGGAAGAGATTGTCCAGAGAGAGAGACAGAATATAAGAACAAACTGAGAAACAAGGAAAGATAGTGCTGGCTGGCTGGCTGGCTGGCTTGCTAATACTTTCAGTTCCCAATGACAGAAATAAGCACATTACTGGAGGGAACCAAAGTTGTTACACTATGTGGGTGTAATGACACAGAGGAGATTGTGAGTGAGTGTGTCCTGTCAGAACAAAGTTAGTCCCATAGTTGATGAAATTCATTATCCCAAAACTTCAGCAGAATATATCCCAAGCTTGCAAATGTGTGGTCAGCATGTGACAGGTTGGGCTGGAGATGCTGAGAACTGGGGTTCACCCAGGGGAGCCCTCAATGCAAGAGCAGACACTCATTCCCGTGAAGAGTGAGGGAGGGAGGGATCATTCATTCCTATACTCAAGTTTAAGGAAAGATGAATGGCTATGGAGAGACCACTCACAGATATGAAAAATCTTTTCCTAAAAATCAAATTTCTCAATCAGTATGCAACTGCTGTGGTGCTTCTCCTAGATAGAGCAACACACACACACACACACACACACACACACACACAAACTGATTCCTTGATCTAGAGCCACAGGAAGGGGACACTGCCAACTTGAATCACAATATTCATCAGAGCATGAGAAGAGTGTAAAAAGGACACAAAAGGAGAGATAATTCTGGTCTTTCTTCCTTCCTTCATTCCTTCCCTCAGGAAGTGACTGACAGATGAGACTTTGTCCAAGCAAGTTATGAAATACCAGACTTGAGTTTCCCCTCTGTAGGTATTAGTTAGTCATTCAGTCTTCCCTTCTTTCTGTAGGAAGGTGGTGCATGTCTCTCAGAAGTTACCTGGTTTCCTCTGTACAAGGTGACCCAGGGGAAAGCTTTCTAAGCCTTATTCAGAGCTATAGAGGATGCACCGTGACTTCAGAGACCTCAGGGAGTATAGGGGTGGGTGCTTGATGCTTCAGACTCATATCATTGAAGGGCAGAACATAGTCTGGATTCACAAACATTCACAACACAGAGCCATCCTCACTTACTAACAGCCCAGGACACCCAGAGATAACAAGAAATTGCAGTCTCGGCCGGGCTGTGGTGTGTGGGGGTCGGTGCATGCCTTTAATCTCTGCTTACACACAGATCTCTGTGAGCTCAAGGATGGCCTGATTTACAGAGTGAGTTTTAGGACAGCCAAAGATACACAAAGAAACCCTTTCCTGAAAAACAAAACAGCAAAAGAAAGAAAGAAAGAAAGAAAGAAAGAAAGAAAGAAAGAAAGAAAGAAAAAAAAAAAAAAAAAAGAAAAAAGAAAGAAGAAAAAAAATTGCAGTCTCTTCCTACTCTCTCATCCATTGGCTCTTAAAGAGCTCTCAGGCTGTACTGGAGACCAGGGTGTCATTTATAACTGGGAAGCCAGAAACCTTAGGGGTGTCACAGGAGGACTGACTGCAGCACTTGATGCCTCAACCCTGCTAATGGCTGTAATAGGGGCTTTGGCAGAGCACTACTCCCCTTTCTCTATTATTACTGCTACACAACGAAAAGGACTTGGGGATGAGGGGGGATGATGTGCAGTGCTGGTATTGAAATCTCACTGGCACCTTCCGCACTCCTTGTAAATTCCCGACTTTGTCAAATCAACTATCGTGAATCTTTGGTGTGGGTTGGCCCTTTAGGAACTCAGAGAAACAAGACAGGCCTATTGCATCCCAGAAACCTCCCAGTTCCTGAGCCCTAGCCCTGGAAGTCTCAAAGCCATCACATCCAGAAATCTCTCCAGTCCCTGCTAGTGGTGAACTCACTTCGTCTTCCTCCCTCTGGCCTCTACACGATCTCCATTCTCTAGACAACATGTCTAGAAGCGAGTCTTATAGGCACCAAGAGAGTGTGTCTTGAGGGCAGTTGGCGTTTCTAGGACACGAGTGACATCACAAAATTCCGAGAGCTCTCCGGGATACCGTAGAATTTCCAGAGAAGGGACTGCTGATGTCGTGAGGCATGGCCTTTACCTCCTTGCTAATATTTCTCCCCGAACTGACCGACCGACCACCGACCAACCGACAATGAGGTTTCCTTTCCAGGAGTCTCTCCTGCGACACAGAGGGAGCCATTCAGGATCTCCTCCTGCCAAAACCAGAAATTTCTCTCTGCTTCATTAAAATCTTTTCACTACTTCCTTCAACGAATGACCGAACCTTCCTCCCTCTCCTGAACAGATATTCATCCTCAGTAATATGAGAAATTAGGCCAGGAGGACACGGAGGATGAGGGTTGAGTCCTCTGAAGTGAACGAGCACTTAGGGAAGGCTAAACTTAAGGGAACTTGACTCTGAGTGGCAAGAGATGAATAGCTGCTGCCAAGGCACAGATACAGGCATCAGGCTGAGGCACCAACTGGGCGGCTCTCGGTATCCTCCTGCATCATCAGAGCTGTGTGGGAAACTCAGCCCAAAGGAGGGGCCGTGTTCAAAGGGAGAGGGAATTTTCTAGGACAGCACTGTTTCCTTTTTCATGTTTTTTTTTAACTCAGACAAAACTTCACCCAAAATATGTTACAGGGTTGGAGGTCATTAAGTTACTTAGTTAGTCTAATGCTGTTGGGCTGAGATAGAGTATAAGGTTGATGGGGAGTTATTTTTGAGAAGATTGTGTGCTAGCTTCTCATTAAGTCTCATTCTAAAGTGGTAAACTTTAAAATGAACTCCTTAAAATGCAATCTCTATGGCTAGGAATACACAGTGCATCATTCCTTGCCATATGTAAGAGCACAGCAGCTCTGGAGATGTCATTCTGGGGATGCAGCACTTCTGAATTAACTTTCCCCAGTCTACTTTCTTAGGATGCAGTCTCATTTTTTTCTTTTTTCTTTCTTTCTTTTTTTTAACACTGCTTATGACTGTAGTTGCAGTCTCATTTATATATATATATATATATATATATATATATATATATATATGCCTCGCCTCGACCTGACAGGTTGACCAGTTGGCTCTCTGTGCACTCTCTCTTTTCACTAAACTAGAAGTGGGTCGACCAGTTATCCGATAAAGTGTTTGGCCTTAAAATGCTAAGTACCCAGGTCGACCAGTTGGCCTCGTGAACGTGGATCGACCAGTTGTCTTTTTCCATGTCTTGATTGACTAATGTTATTTTTAAATGTGTCTGTCGGTTTGTTTATCTGTTGTTCCTTTCTCTATCCCAACCCGCCCTACTCACTCTTTTTATTTTATTTATTTATTTATTTATTTATTTATTTATTTATCTATCTATCTATCTATCTATCTATTTATCCATCCATCCATCCATCCATCCATCCATCCATCCATCCATCCAGATGGGAGGAGGTGAAGGGAAGGTGCCCGGTGGTCATCCAGGGGTAAATAAATAAGGCTGGGAATAAATAGCTGAATATTAATTCATTCGAATAATATTAAAACTGTTCAAGTCGAAAACAATTGCTTTCTTTTCTGTTTGCCCAGAGATCTGACTGACTGCAACTTGGAAAGAAGAAGGCCCTGCTGGACAGAGACCTCCCTCCTGCTTTGGGTGGGGTGGCTGAGTGAACGTGGGTGGGTCGACCAGTTTCCATGTTTTGTCTTTTATGGATTGAATGGATGTGTCTCATTTTTTTCATGACTTCTTGTGTATTTCTTTGCTTCCTTACTTATCTATTTACTTACTTCTTTAAAAAATGACCCACCTAGTTATTTACTTACTTTTTCGTACATTCCTTACTTCACTTCCTTATCTTCTTTCATATATCTGTTTATCTGCTCATTTATTTACTTATTGAATATTCCAATTATTACTTATTTTTATTCATTTATTCGTTCTTTGTCTATTTTTATGTAGGTATTTACTTACTTTCTTAATTTTTTTTTACTTTTTAAATTTTTTTTCTTTCTTTGGAAATGGGGATCATTTATTTCCTTCCTTCCTTCCTTCCTTCCTTCTCTTCCTTCCTTCCTTCTTCCTTCTTTCTTTCTGTCTCCTGACTGTCACTGGCTATCTCAATGGTTCTGGGTGAGTGTCAGCAAAGCAGCTCCTGAAATGGAATTTGATGAAGGGATAGATAGATAGATAGATAGATAGATAGATAGATAGATAGATAGATAGATAGATGGGATGCACACAGCACGCACACACACACACACACACACACACACACATATGCACGCATGTGCATGACATGTACAGATGGGGGGTTTCCAATGTTTTCAGAGGAAGGTGCTCACTGGTAATAATAAATGTGCTGATAAATAAGGCTGGAAATAGCTGAATCATTAAAAGTCTTCAAATAAATAAAAAGCAATTCCATTTCTCTCTCTCTCTCTCTCTCTCTCTCTCTCTCTCACACAAACCATATACCAGCAAATCTGAACTGACTGCAACATACAAAAGAAGAAGAAACACAGAAGGAAGATATCCCTGCTGGACAGGATCTGATCTGAGATATCCCTGCTGGACAGGATCTGATCTGAGATGAGCATAAATTCATCGAATGGCTGCCAACAGCATTTCACTGAGAAGAGATTCCACATTTTATGCTGTACAGTTAGTTAGTTAGTTAGTTAGATTAAAAGGGGCCTCCTGTGAACTGGGGTGGGGTGTGGCTTCTCAGGTCACATCAGGTCAGGGAGGGGCTGAGGAGTGTCCCATTGGCCTTGACAATAGGCACCAGTCAGATGTTAATGTCAGGGCCTGAGAGTTCCTCAAAGGGAAT
This sequence comes from Microtus agrestis, assembly GCA_902806775.1. Taxonomy (NCBI): domain Eukaryota; kingdom Metazoa; phylum Chordata; class Mammalia; order Rodentia; family Cricetidae; genus Microtus; species Microtus agrestis. Next base: position 30,862 of record CADCXT010001746.1, on the reverse strand, counting down.
GAATGGAGACCCTTGCTCACCTAAAAAACGCCTGACCTTGGAAAAGGACTTGTGGAAAGCAGGCACTTGAAACTGTGGTTTCACATCTTACCAGAAAGCTCCCTCTCAGAAGGGAAAGTCACCGTGATATCTTACTCTTTGCCCAAGGATACCCTACCATTCTGATCATTCTTACTGAATTAAGTCTTCTACTGCAAATAAATAAATAATAGAAGACTTAATACAGTAAGTCTTCTACTTACTGAATTAACTAAGAGTGAGTAAGTAAGTAAGCAAATATGTGGATGGATGAACAAACAAATAAATACAAAGTTCGCTGACTTTTGGTTTCATAATGAATCTCTCTCTCTCTCTCTCTCTCTCTCTCTCTCACACACACACAAACAAACAAAAACTAAATATACAATAAAAGGAAGCATAACACGTTTACTCAGGGGGCAGAGTGAACTCTGAAAGTTTTCCAGGCAGGGCTATATAGAGAGATGTTCCATGTCGGGCTGCAGAGATAGTTTAGGTTCAATTCCCAGCATCTACATGGCAGCTCACAGCTGTCTGTAATCCAGGAGCCTGAGAGCCATGGCAAAAACACAAATGCACATAAGATAAAAATAAATAAATTTTTTAAAGGAAGAGATTGGGGGGGAGAGAGACAGAATATAAGAACAAACTGAAAAACAAGGAAAGATAGTGCTGGCTGGCTGGCTGGCTGGCTTGCTTTAAGTTCCCTGACAGAAATAAGCACATTATGGAGGAACCACAAAGTTGTTACACTATGTGGGTGTAATGAGGAGAGATTGTGAGTGAGTGTGTCCTGTCAGAACAAAGTTAGTCCCATAGTTGATGAAATTCATTATCCCAAAACTTCAGCAGAATATATCCCAAGCTTGCAAATGTGTGGTCAGCATGTGACAGGTTGGGCTGGAGATGCTGAGAACTGGGGTTCACCCAGGGGAGCCCTCAATGCAAGAGCAGACACTCATTCCCGTGTAGAGTGAGGGAGAGGGAGGGATCATTCATTCCTATACTCAAGTTTAAGGAAAGATGAATGGCTATGGAGAGACCACTCACAGATATGAAAAATCTTTTCCGAAAAATCAAATTTCTCAATCAGTATGCAACTGCTGTGGTGCTTCTCCTAGATAGAGCAACACACACACACACACACACACACACACACACACACACACAAAACTGATTCCTTGATCTAGAGGCACAGGAAGGGGACACGGCCAACTTGAATCACAATATTCATCAGAGCATGAGAAGAGTGTAAAAAGGACACAAAAGGAGAGATAATTCTGGTCCTTCCTCCTTCCTTCCTTCCCCTTCCCCCCTCAGGAAGAGACTGACAGATGAGACTTTGTCCAAGCAAGTTATGAAATACCAGACTTGAGTTTCCCCCTCTGTAGGTATTAGTTAGTCAGTCAGTCCTCCCTTCTTTCTGTAGGAAGGTGGTGCATGTCTCTCAGAAGTTACCTGGTTTCCTCTGCACAAGGTGACCCAGGGGAAAGCTTTCTAAGCCTTATTCAGAGCTATAGAGGATGCACCGTGACTTCAGAGACCTCAGGGAGTATAGGGGTGGGTGCTTGATGCTTCAGACTCATATCATTGAAGGGCAGAACATAGTCTGGATTCACAAACATTCACAACACAGAGCCATCCTCACTTACTAACAGCCCAGGACACCCAGAGATAACAAGAAATTGCAGTCTCGGCCGGGCTGTGGTGTGTGGGGGTCGGTGCATGCCTTTAATCTCTGCTCACACACAGATCTCTGTGAGCTCAAGGATGGCCTGATTTACAGAGTGAGTTTTAGGACAGCCCAAGATACACAAAGAAACCCTTTCTTGAAAAACAAAACAGCAAAAGAAAAAAAAGAAAGAAAGAAAGAAAAAAAGAAAGAAAGAAAAGAAAGACAAAAAGAGAAGAAAGAACAGAAAAAAAAATGCAGTCTCTCCTACTCTCTCATCCATTGGCTCTTAAAGAGCTCTCAGGCTGAACTGGAGACCAGGGTGTCATTTATAACTGGGAAGCCAGAAACCTTAGGGGGGTCACAGGAGGACTGACTGCAGCACTTGATGCCTCAACCCTGCTAATGGCTGTAATACGGGCTTTGGCAGAGAACTACTCCCCTTTCTCTATTATTACTGCTACACAACAAAAAGGAGTTGGGGGCAGGAGGGATGATGTGCAGTGCTGGTATTGAAATCTCAATGACACCTTCCGCACTCCTTGTCAATTCCCGAATTTGTCAAATCAACTATCGTGAATCTTTGGTGTGGGTTGAACCTTTAGGAACTCAGAGAAACAAGACGGGCCTATTGCATCCAGGAAACCTCCCAGTTCCTCAGCCCTAGCCCAGGAGGTCTCAAAGCCATCACATCAATAAATCTATCCACTCCCTGCTAGTGGTGAACTCACTTCGTCTTCCTCCCTCTGGCCTCTCCACGTTCTCCATTCTCTAGACAAGATGTCTATCAGCAAGTCTTATAGGCACAAAGAGAGTGTGTCTTGAGGGCAGTTGGCGTTTCTACGACACGAGTGACGTCAGAAAATTCCGAGAGCTCTCCGGGATACCGTAGAATTTCCAGAGAAGTGACTGCTGATGTCTTGATGCGTGGCCTTTCTCTCCTTGTTAATATTTCTCCCCGAACTGAACGACCGACCGACCAACCGACCGTAACCTGAGGTTTCCTTTCCAGGAGTTTCTCCTGTGACAGAGAGGGAGCCCTTCACGATCTCCTCCTGCCAAAACCAGAAATTTCTCTCTGCTTCATTAAAACCTTTTCACTACTTCCTTCACCGAATGACCGACCCTTCCTCCCTCTCCTGAACAGATATTCATCCTCAGTAATATGACAAATTAGGCCAGGAGGACACAGAGGATGAGGGTTGAGTCCTCTGAAGTGAACGAGCACTTAGGGAAGGCTAAACTTAAGGGAACTTGACTCTGAGTGGCAAGAGATGAATAGCTGCTGCCAAGGCACAGATACAGGCATCGGGCTGAGGCACCAACTGGGCAGCTCTCAGTATCCTCCTGCATCATCAGAGCTGTGTGGGAAACTCAGCCCAAAGGAGGGGCCGTGTTCAAAGGGAGAGGGAATTTTCTAGGACAGCACTGTTTTCGTTTTAATGTTTTTTTTTAACTCAGACAAAACTTCACCCAAAGTATGTTACAGGTTTGGAGGTCATTAAGTTACTTAGTTAGTTTAATGCTATTGGGCTGAGATAGAGTATAAGGTTGATGTGGAGTTATTTTTGAGAAGATTCTGTGCTAGCTTCTCATTAAGTCTCATTCTAAAGTGGTCAACTTTAAAATGAACTCCTTAAAATGCAATCTCTATGGCTAGGAATACACAGTGCATCATTCCTTGCCATATGTAAGAGCGCAGCAGCTCTGGAGAAGTCACTCTGTGGATGCGGCACTTCTGAATTAACTTTCCCCAGTCTACTTTCTTAGGGTGCAGTCTCATTTTTTTTTATTTTTTTTTTTCCTTTTTTAACACTGCTTATGACTGTAGTTGCAGTCTCATTTTATATATATATATATTTTTATCATACATATGCCTCGACCTGACAGGTCGAGCAGGTGGCTCTCTGTGCACTCTCTCTTTTCCTTAAACTAGAAGTGGGTCGTCCAGTTATCCAATAAAGTGTTTGGCATTAAAACACTAAGTACCCAGGCCGACCAGTTGGCCTCGTGAACGTGGGTCGACCAGTTGTCTTTTTCCATGTCTTGATTGACTAATGTCATTTATTTATTTATTTATTTATTTATTTTTTCTCCATTAACAGCTTTAATGGGGGGGGGGGGGTATAAAAATTTTTTTTTTAAATATATGGGTTGGGGGTTTTTTTAGACTCCCAGGGGTTGTTTTTTTTTAATTTTTTTTAGAGGGAAACAGCTCCCAACAGATCCCCCTTTCTCTTATGTAAAGACAGGTAGTTATTACGTGGAGAGCACCCGTCAGAGTCACCCATGGTGTCAGATCTAAAGGAGAAGGGACTGAGATGAGGAGAGACCCTCCTCTCGAGTTGAGAAGCAATTTACATCTCCTGGGAACACAGGGGTGCCTGATGATTCTTAGGTCAAGTGGGGACCAGGCCTTTTTACTTTCCCCCTTACCTGTCCTACGTTTCCCAGGGCCCTGTCTTAGGTAGGGGGATTATCCTGCCATAAGTGGCCTGTCCTTGGAGCTCCTCAAATAAAAGGCATCTAGCAGGATTAAAGTAAACAGATCACAGGGCACCCTGTCTTAGGCCATGTGGAGAGCGCCCTCATGGCTGTACCATGCCATGCTGAGCCGGTTTCTACAACCTCTGTATGGTGTGCTATTCAGGTGAGGATCCACACTAACTCCCGTCATTGGGCCCCTGCGTCTATCATTAATGAAAAGACTGTGAGGAGCTCCTCAAACAAAAGATATAATGATATAATTTTGGCACCAATAACCCCACCTCCATACAAGAGGAAAGGGCTTTTTCCCAACCCAGTATTCACCTTTTAGTCTGGCCCATGGTATGTCCTCCTTCCTAAGTGCCTACTCCACATGAAGTTACGTGTGCTGCCTGCCAAAAATTAGGGCAGTGTAAAAGGGATCAAAATCTAAAATTTTTAACATATGCATTAAAACCAAACACTTTACAGCATGTGTCAAACTTTTCCCAACATCTATAAGCAGTTACAAATATCATTAGCTCAATTTCAGAAGGAGTACAATGACATACATTGTTGTTTTCAAATACCACCAGTTCCAGTCTCTTAGCAAGAGTGACAGGAACCCCCAATTTCCCCCTTCTTAAGTGAAGAGAGGTTAATATTTTAATTAAAATGAGTTCTGTGTCCCAAAGTTTAAAGCAGTCTGATGTTCAGTCTGCAACTCAGCTCCAAAGCAGACCAGAGTTCAAGCTGCAGAAGCAGTTTAGCATTTGTGCTCCAGGATAGGTGGGGGAACCTGGGTGAGGCAAGCTGGATTCAGGTACATGAAGCACATCCTGGCCCTTATGTCAGCCGGGTCTCCCTGGTCTCTGGAGGCTGGATGACACCCTGCAGTGTGGTGTAGCTGGTTTTGTCAGCAGGCACTCCTTTCCTTGGGGGTAGGGAAGACCGGACCAAGTACCTCTCCTCAATCACCTCTGGGAGTCTGGAACGCCTCTGTACCCGCCGCCTCAACATCACGTCCAGATTTCATTTTCTTTCTCGTGAAAAAAGCACAAACACATCCTCGACCCCAAATATATATACAGGTCGGGTTTTTTTTTCATAATGCATTGCAAGGGCTTTTTCACCTTGTCTTATCAAAGGTCAGCTTGGTGTCATTAAGCCAGAACTGTTTGCATCAGGATCTGCTGGCAACTTTTATGAGTTGCTTTGAAGGAGCCTTGTTATGCTCCATAATTTTTATTATTATTAGCCATATATGCAGTTCCTCCATTGGAAGAGCCATTTGTAAAATTTAGCATAAAATCCTTTAAGGGTTTTTTTGCTATAATGTTAGGAAAATACAGGTGCATAAATTGTAGCAATGATCTGGGAAAAGACCATTGTTTTTGGCCTTTGAATTTAGCAAAGGCAAATGTCCAGGAATCAATTTTAAAATTATCAATGAATCTACTGTTTAGTATAAGAAACCTTGATCATAGTCAATATTTTGTTAAACCATTATCCAGATTCTACCCTGTCCTTTTATATCAGACAGGCTACTGGTTTAAATTAAGAGTTTAATATCTTAACTAGCAAAACTGAGAAGATTTAGCCATAAGCAGCATTTTTTATAAAACTGTTGTAGAATAAGTTTTACATTTAATATACATACTTGCCATAGCTGAATTATAATTAATATACTGTATTTGTTGATTTTTGTATATTTTATCTGTTGATTTATACTTTACCTGCTTGAGTACCTGTTAGGCAGCTGTTTTAAGCTCTCTATTGGAAACTGTTTTTTGTAAGAATTTTACCTAGCAGCTCAAGGTCTCCCATAAGAATATTATCACTGGAGTTTTAACCATTGGTGAAGGCGTAAGTCACGAACAATGCCACACCAGTTTGGAGTTATGATTAATAGGGTGTTATTTATTTAAAAGGAAAAAATACTTACAGACCACCGTCCCGATACAACAGCCATCTGTGCAATGAGGAAGGGAGTCTAGTCTCCAGCGGAGCAGGAAGTGAAGAGAGAGAGCAGAAGGAAATAGCCGCTTCTTTTAAAGGGAGAGAAACCACACACCAATGGGCTGGTATCTCAGCAGCTATTGGTTGGAGGGCGGAAGGACCTCCCGCAACACCTCCCCCTTTTGTTTAAGTAAGAAAGTTCTAAACCTACTACAAAATTATATACAATAAGTACAAATATCCTATTCTAACTAGCTTAGGTCTTGTATAATAAATATCTTGGTCAAGTCATGAGAGAAAAGTAACTACATTTATATAGTCTTCAACCCCATCAAAGATCTGAGAAGGGAAATAATGTTACCTGAGTAATTAGGAAGTTCAGTAAAACAACTTCCAAAACATGCAACAAATCACAGAGACAACTAGCTACCTGGGCAATCACCCAAAGTCATGTTTGCAGCATCGAAGCAACCAACTTTGGCTAAGGCCTAACATAACTGACATACCATTTTCAAAGGCAAGCAACTTTTCAAAACTATCTTACCCTGTCTTGGCAGGATATGACAGTCCTGTTTTATCCATTGATGCACGCTCTGTATCTCTGTCAGTGGTTGAGGTATGGGCATTTCTTTGCCCCAAGGCCAGTTCTGCCAAAAAGAAAGGCTCCAGGTGGAGTGTCTTTGGTGCTCAACATTCTCTCGGGAACAGAGCGGTGTTGCCAGGAGCAATTGTGTCTCACTACCACAAAACTCTGAGTTAGATTAAAGGCCATTTTCTACAGCTCTTTGAAGAGGTTGAAGACCATCTCTCTATACTGAGTATAATCTCTATATATCTAAAGAACCTGATTAGTCTAATTATAAATGACAAACTTAGATGACTATAATCTATATATTTCTCAATATCTATCTAACATAAAGACTAAGACAATAAACGACTGTGAAACAAATGAGGACAATGACCTCCAAATATAAACAATGTACAAATATACGTTGCAATATGGTAAATATATTTCAATATACAAACAATATATAAGTATCTTAATCAGAGGTAGAAATGTACACTGCAATATGGTAAATATATACTATAAATATATATATATATACAATATATGTCAATACATAAAAATGTTTTAAACAGAGGTAGAAACATGTATGCATACAATAGTCAATATAATTTAACTTTGTATCAATATACAAAAATAATATCAATATATTTGTCTAAAAACAGTAACTCACAATTATAAATCTATTATCTCATCAATCCCTCTTTTTTATTTCAAAATGATCCCTGAGCTTATAAAATTCCTCCCTCAACCTCCCAACCCCTAAATGATGTCCCCAAACCCAGGGGCAAACTTTACTGGGAGAGGGGACGTCGTCCTCTAGAATTACTTCCAGCTGTCATGGGGGCAACGTTCTTTCTGGGGGATCCTGTGAAAGTAAAATGATGGTTAAATTTCAAGATCAATGTCTTTGAAAATTGCAAATAGTCTCTGAGTATTTTGTGGAGGTCTGGCCAGAATGTTGTACAAGATGTGCACCATTTCAGCTAAGCATGTTGGGATCGTCTTGTGCAGTTGGTACCCAAAACAGAGATCGTCCTGCCTCTCTGGATATTATGGGCCTGAAGGCCGAGTGTATCTCGGACTCGGCACTGGGGCCTAAGTCATGAACTAAACAAAAAACGGTGTACACAGAACCATAAACCCAGAATCCAGGGGTAGAGAAGAGTAACCTGGAAGCCGTGTATGCCTCCATGATACAGAGTCACCCTGAGGGGTTGCAGCTTCAGCAACTGGCAACAGCTGCTCTGGTTCGCACCACTTAGGAGCTATACTTGCAAGGGAGATTTAAAAACAACTCAGAAAAGAGTAAACCACGCAGGCAGAGATTACGTGGGCCTGTGGAGTTTTAATCCACATGGGGAGGCAGAATAGGGTGCGTGTGGACTTGAAGTCAATCTGAGGTGTCTAAAAAAGCAAAGAACTGCAGCAAGAAAAGCCAGTGAGTGATAATTTATATTAAACTGCTGGCTCTATGCACAAGGCACAGGTCACACAGCTGCCGCAAGGCACAGGCCTTGGCTGAGGAAGGGAGGGCTTGCGCCCAGCCGAACTCGTGGCCAGCAGCCGAGCGGGGAAGGAGAGGTCCTAAAAGCCAAATGTTTGGGCGCCAAAATGAAGGCGTAAGTCACGAACAATGCCACACCAGTTTGGAGTTATGATTAATAGGGTGTTATTTATTTAAAAAGGAAAAAACTTACAGACCACCGTCCCGGACAACAGCCATCTGCGCAATGAGGAAGGGAGTCTAGTCTCCAGCGGAGCAGGAAGTGAAGAGAGAAAGCAGAAGGAAATAGCCGCTTCTTTTAAAGGGAGAGAAACCACACCCCAATGGGCTGGTATCTCAGCAGCTATTGGTTGGAGGGGCGGAAGGACCTCCCGCAACACATTGGACATCCAAGCAAAAGTTTGTAAGCTATCCTCCTTTTTTTATTGGAAAAAAGAAATTTCTGCCTCCTCCCCACCTTCCAATTATCTCCCCCTCCTAACACTCTTTCCCCCTTCCTTCCTCTGCCCCCTCCATATCCAGACTGAAGAGCAGTCAGGGTTCCCTGCCCTGTGGAAAGTTCAAAGTCCTCCCCCCTCAAACCTGGTCCAGGAAGGTGAACATCCAGGCTGGGTAGGCTCCCAAAAAGCCAGAACATGAAGTAGGACCAAACCCGGTGCCATTGACCTTGGCTTCTCAGCAGCCCTCATTTTCCGCCAAATTCAAAGAGTCCGGTTTTGTCCCATGCTTTTTCAGTCACAGTCCAGATGGCCTTGGTGGGCTCCCAATGGATCAGCCCCACTGTCTCCATGGGTGGGTGCACCCCTTGTGGTCCTGACTTCTTTGCTCATATTCTCCCTCCTTCTGCTCCTCATTGGAAACTTGGGAGCTCAGTCCGGTGCTCCAGTGTGGGTCTCTGTCTCTATCTCCACCCATCGTCAGATGAAGGTTCTTTATTTATCTCTAGAAACCAATTATGAGTGAGTACATCCCATTTTCATCTTTTTGGGTCTGTGTTACCTCACTCAGGATAGTGTTTTCTATTTCCATCCATTTGCATGCAAAATTCACGAAGTCATTGATTTTTACCGCTGAGTATTAATCTCATGTGAATATAGTCCACACTTTCTTCATCCATTCGTCCATTGAATGGCATCTAGGTTGTTTCCAGGTTCTGGCTATTACAAATAATGCTGCTATGAACATAGTTGAACAAATATTCTTGTCATATGATCGGGTATCTCGTGGGTATATTCCCAAGAGTGGCATTGCTGGGTCCATGGGTAGGTTGATCCCGAATTTCCTGAGAAACCGCCACACTGCTTTCCAAAGTTGTTGTACAAGTTTGCATTCCCACCAGCAATGGATGAGGATACCCCTTTCTCCACAGCCTCTCCAGCAAAGGCTATCATTGGTGTTTTTGATTTTAGCCATTCTGACAGGTGTAAGATGATATCTCAATGTTGTTCTGATTTGCATTTCCCTGATCGCTAAGGAGGCTGAGCATGGCCTTAGGTGTTTCTTGAGTTCTTTATATATTTTGGAGATCAGGCTTTTGTCTGTTGCAGGGTTGGTGAAGATCTTCTCCCAGTCAGTGGGTTGCCTTTTTGTCTTAGTGACAGTGTCCTTTGCTTTACAGAAGCTTCTAAGTTTCAGTAGGTCCCATTTATTCAATGTTGCCCTTAATGACTGTGCTGCTAGGGTTATACCTAGGAAGCAATCGCCTGTGCCCATCTGTTGTAGGGTACTTCCCACTTTCTCTTCTATCAGGTTCAGTGTGTTTAGATTGATATTGAGGTCTTTGATCCATTTGGACTTGAGTTTTTTGCATGGTGATAGATATGGGTCTATTCTCATTCTTCTACAGGTTGACATCCAGTTGTGCCAGCACCATTTGTTGAAGATGCTTTCTTTCTTCCATTGTATACTTTTAGCACCTTTATCGAAAATGAGGTGTTCATAGGTTTGTGGGTTAAAATCCGGGTCTTCTATATGGTTCCATTGGTCGACTTCTCTGTTTTTATGCCAATACCACACTGTTTTCATTACTGAAGCTCTGTAATAGGGTTTGAAGTCAGGGATGGTAATGCCTCCCGAGGTTCCTTTATTGTATAAGATTGTTTTGACTATCCTGGGTTTTTTGTTTTTCCAAATAAAGTTGGTTATTGTCCTTTCAAGGTCCGTGAAGAATTTTGATGGGATCTTGATGGGGATTGCATTGAATCTATAGATTTCCTTTGGTTTGATTGCCATTTTTACTATGTTGATCCTCCCTATACAAGAGCAAGGGATATCCTTCAATTTTCTGGTATCCTCTTCAATTTCTTTCTTCAATGCCTTAAAGTTCTTGTCAAAATGATCTTTCTCTTCTTTCGTTAGAGTTACCCTGAGATATTTTATGCTGTTTGTGGCTATCATGAAAGGAGATGCTTCTCTTAATTCCCTGTCTGCTTCCAAATCCTTTGTGTATAGGAGGGCGACTAATTTTTTGGAGTTGATCTTGTATCCGTCAACATTACTAAAGGTGTTTATCAGCTGTAGCAGTTCTTTGTTGGAGTTTTTGGGGTCGCTTAAATACACTATCTTATCATCTGCAAATAACAAAAGTTTAACTTGTTCCTTTCCAATTTGAGTCCCCTTGATCCCCTTATGCTGTCTTATTGCTATTGCTAAAATTTCAAGCACTATATTGAAAAGGAATGGAGAGAGTGGACAGCCTTGTCATGTCCCTGATTTTAGTGGGATGGCTTTGAGTTTCTCTCCGTTTAGTTTGATACTAGCTGTCGGTTTGCTGTATATAGCTTCTATTATATTTGGGAATGTCCCTTGTAACCTAATCTCTCCAAGACTTTTACCATAAAATGATGTTGAATTTTGTCAAAAGGTTTTTCAGCATCTAATGAAATGATCATATGGTTATTTTTCTTTCAGTTTATTTATATTGTGGATTACATTAATAGATTTTAATATGTTAAACCATCTTTGCATCTCTGGGATGAAGCCTACTTGATAATAATGGATAATTTTTCTAATGTGTTCTTGGATACTATTTGCCAGTATTTTGTTGAGGATTTTTGCGTCGATGTTCATGAGTGAGATTGGCCTGTAATTCTCTTTGCTGGTAGAGTCTTTGCGTGGTTTTGGTATCAGAGTAACTGTAGATTCATAAAAGGAATTTGGTAATGACTCTTCTGTTTCTATATTGTGAAATACATTAAGGAGTATAGGTATTAGGTCTCCTTGGAAGTTCTGGTAGAATTCTGCATTGAAACCATCTGGTTCTCTGCTTTTTTTGGTAGGGAGGATTTTGATAACAGCTTCTAATTATTCACGACTCACAGGTCTATTTAGATTGTTCACTTCGTCCTGATTTAGCTTTGGTATATGGTATTTATCTAAAAAAGTGTCCATTTCGTTTACATTTTCCAGCATTGTGGCATACAGGCTTTTGTAGTAAGATCTAATGATTCTCTGAATTTCCTGTATGTCTGCGGTTATGTCCCCATTTTCATTTCTGATCTTATTAATTTGCACATTCTCTCTCTGCCATTTAATTAGTTTGGATAGGGGTTTATCAATTTTGTTGATTTTCTCCAGGAACCAGCTTTTTGTTTCATTGATTCTTTGGATTGTTTTCTGTGTTTCTATTTTGTTGATTTCTGCCCTCAGTTTGACTATTTCCAGTCTTCTACTCCTCCTAGGAGAGTCTGCTTCTTTTTTCTAGAGCTTTCAGGTGCACTGTTAAGTCTCCAATGTGTGCTTTCTCAGTTTTCTTTAAGTGGGCACTTAGGACAATGAAATTTCCCATTAGGACTGCTTTCATAGTGTCCCATAAGTTTGAGTAGGTTGTTTCTTTATTTTCATTGAAACCAAGGAAGACTTTAATTTCTTTCTTTATTTCTTCTTTGATCCAGGTGTGGGTCAATAGTTGACTGTTCAGTTTCCACAAGTTTGTAGGCTTTCTGGGTGTAGCATTGTTGTGGAATTCTAACTTTATTCCATGGTGATCTAATAAGACACAGGAGGTTACGAATATTTTTTTGTAAGTGTGTAAGTTTGCTTTGTTACCGAGGATGTGGTCAATTTTTGATAAGGTTCCATAAGCTGCAGAGAAGAAGGTATATTCTTTCCGATTTTGGTGGAATGTTCTATAGATATCTGTTAAGTCCATTTGTTTCATTACCTCCATTAATCCTCTTATATCTCTGTTAGGTTTCTGTCTGACCTGTCCATTGGGGAAATAGGAGTGTTGAAATCTCCTACTGCTATTGTGTGCGGTTTGATGGCAGCCTTGACTTTTAGTAATGTTTCTTTTAAGTACATGTGTGCTTTTATATTAGGGGCATAGAAATTCAGGATTGAGCCTTCATCCTGATGAATTGTTCCTGTTATAAGTATAAAATGTCCCTCTCCATCTCTTTTGATTTATTTAAGTTTGAAGTCAACTTTGTTAGAAATTAGAATGGCCACACCTACTTGTTTCTTAGGACTATTTGCTTGATAGACCTTTTCCCATCCCTTTACTCTAAGTAGGTGCCTGAATTTGTGGTTGAGGTGTGTTTCTTGTAAACAGCAGAATGTTGAATCCTGTTTGCATATCCAATCTCTTAGCCTGTGCCTTTTTACAGGTGAGTTGAGTCCATTGACATTAAGGGATATTAATGACCAGTGGTTGTTAACTCCGGTCACTTTTTTAGTCATAGAGTTTGTTTGCCTTCTTTGAGTTGCACTGGTGAAGGGACTCTAGATGTTTGAGTTATTGTGGTCACTGTTGGGTTCCTTGGTTTGTGATTTTCCTTCTAATACTTTTTGTAAGGCTGGATTTGTGGCTACATATTGTTTAAATTTCTTTTTATCTTGGAAAATTTTGTTTTCTCCATTTATACTGAAAGAAAGCTTAGCTGGGTATAGAAGTCTGGGCTTGCGTCCATTATCTTTTAGCTTCTGCAGTACATCTATCCAGGACCTTCTGGATTTCATGGTTTCAGGTGTAAGTCTGATATTTTTACCTTTATAAGTAACTTGACCTTTTTCCTTTGCAGCTCTTAATATTCTTTCTTTATTCTGTATGTTTTGTGTTTTGATTATTATATGGTGAGGAAATGTTTTACTTTTTTTTGGTCCAGTCTATTCGGTGTTCTGTTTGCTACTTGTACCTTCAAAGGAATATCTTTCTTTAGGTTGGGAAAGTTTTCTTCTATAATTTTATTAAATATATTTTTCTGGACCGTTGAGCTGTACTTCCTCTCCTTCTTCTATCCCAATTATTCTTAGGTTTGGTCTTTTTATTGTGTCCCATACTTCCTGAATGTTTTGTGATGAGAATTTATTGAGTTTGCTGTTTTCTTTGATCAGTGTGTTTATTTTCTCTATTTTATCTTCAGTGTCTGACAATCTTTCTTCTATCTCTAGTAATCTGTTGGTAGTACTTGTTTCTGTAGCTCCTGTTCATTTACCCAGATTTTCCATCTCCATCCTTCTCTCGGTTTGTGTTTTCTTCATTACTTCAATTTCATTCTTCAAGTTTTGAACTGTTTCCCTTACCTGTTTGATTGTTTTTCATTGTTTCTCTTGGTTCTCTTGGGTATCTTTGAGCGATTTATTCATTTCCTCTACCTTTTTGTTTGTCATCTCTAATTGTTTATGGCAGTTTTTCACCTCCTGTTTAAGGTTGTCTATTATTTTCATAAAATTCACTTTGGAGTAAATTTCTTCTAATTCTTCTGGAGTAGTCTGTACAATTCTTATTTCGGGATCCCTGGATTCTGGTGATGTCATGTTGCCTTGCAGGTTGTTGGAGGAATTCTTGCATTGGTGCCTTCCCATCTCTTTCTTCAAATGAAGCCAGGAGAGGCCTGGTGTCTTGGTCCAGTCTTTGCTGTTACTGGGTCTCTGGATGTATCTCTTCAGTGTAGAAGCAGGAACCGACCCGGACAGTTGGAACTCCACAGCACCACAACTCGGATGCCTCTCTGGGTGGGTAGCCTTAGTGTAAGAGCAGAAAACTGTTCCAGAGCAAATGACCTTGCAGAAAATGCAGGCCATCCAGATGGAACTCCTCAGCACCTGAACAGGGCCTCCTGGTAGCCTAAAGATCTGGGGACAAGAGGAAGGATGTGGGAGGCATTGCGGGGTCCAGGGGACCACTGGAGACCATGGAGCACCAGCTGTAGGTGCCCAAACTCACTTACAGGGAACCTTGAGCCCTGCCTGAATGGCAGGCACTCCCTGTTCTAATAAAAACATTTTTGCAAAGATCATTAAAAAGAATAAATAGAAAAGTAAAAATGGAGATAATGGAGTGTACATAGTTATTTCTGTTAATATTAAACATGGAAGTTCCTAACAAGGTTTATAAAGCAATATACAGAATTATGACACTTAGTTTGTAGTGTTCCCATATTATTTAAAATGAGAGAGAACTTGTAACTATTACAAATCTAGCTTGAATTTCAGGTAAGTGATAAAAATTAAGATTGCAGAAGTAAGTTAATCTTTGCATCAGAAGAAGGACTCAGATAGGTGTCATCACTTGTTCTGTGTTTCTGTAGAAGAATACTGCACAGTGGGTATTTTACAATAAAAGAAATTTTTTCACCATTATGTAGACTACAAAGTCCAATATCCAGGTAACATCATGTTTTGAAAGTGTCATACTCTGTTGGAAGGCAGGGAGACAGGAGAGAACAAAAGGCCAAGAGAAGAAGAGTGAGCAAAATACTGATAACTAATGCATTTATGATAGCTTTGTCATCTTGAACTAATTACTTTTTATTAGGCCCTGTGTTCCAACACTATGTGTCTCAATCCATATCAAGAGACCCTATAATAGAGAAAATATAAGAAGAGTTAAAGATGACTAGCGTTCATACAAGCAGATCCATGGAGAAGATGTTGATGAATCGGATATGATGGTCTAGTTGGTGTAGGTCAAACAATAATGAGATTATATGCTGAATAGGAGGAAGCATATGGTCTAATAGGGATCACAGAAGAATTATGTTGCCTAAGGATTTCATAGAACTACTAGTCTCATACTAACAATTCCTGAAGACTGCTGTTATTTATGAAGAGGACATTAACTGCTGTGCATTAGAATTCCTTTATGCGATTTTTTTAAATTCAGTTAGCCTTCAATTTCTGTTCAATATAAAGCTGACACAGATCATGTATTTGAAGGAAATAACTCAGAAACTAGAAGAAATGTTACCATATTTAGTCATGTTGTTGACTATGTTGTTTCCAAGTTTGCTCCAATATAAACTGACAGGGTACCTTGCCCACTAAAACTTATTAGTAATTTTGGTATAATACTGTAAATTGTTATAAAAATAATGACTCATATGAGAGACTCTGATGACAGGATTATATGTACATAAAATGCATTGCAGTTATGTGAATGAATAATAAACTGCTACTTGGAACTTTTTGCCGTAATATTAAAGGACTTTAAAGTATGTGAGTATTCTGACAATTTCCCATCATGGTTCCTGCAAAATTCTGTCCAAACTGGGGCACAGTCGATAGTGAAAATCAGTACTGACCAGTTATATGATTACCAAACAACATTGTCATACATACACAATTATCGTTTCTTTGTTTAGATGCTTACAGTTTATTTAATAAAGTTCAAGGAAGTTCAAACAGTAATTGTAGTTATATGCAGCAGTTTAGGAAAGTATGCAAGCAATATTCAGCAAATATGGAGAGTGAATCTGGGACATTCTGAGGGGAATTTTATTTTCCTGTCCTCCTTCTGTTCAAGTTGAAACATAGCATGTAAAGCTATTTAAATGCTCTTTTATCTGTACTTACCACCTTCCTTCTCAGATCTCCTTTACCTTAAAATGTATATCCAGGACTTCCATGCATTTATCATGTCCTTTGTGTATAAAACTGACAAGTTTGGTGTCTGGCTTATATGAGTCATTTCACTTTTCTGAACTTTGAGTAGCTCATGTGAGAATCTGATTGGTCTCTGAACTGTCCAGGAGATCAGCTAGTGCTAGATTTTATGTTCTTTTTGTGTGCAAGAATGAGGAACAATATACAATTGAGCTTTATAGTTCCTTTAAGCAGAAATCATATTTTTCTCATTTCATTTCTTCTCTTGTGAATTTATATACACATATGCACACATGAACATACACCATTCATCAGATAGAGAAACAACATCAAGAAGATCAAAGAAGGTAGCAGAAAATGATGCAGGGTTGATGATGTTATACAAAAGTAGAGAATAGAAGGAGGAAAGAAGGGACAGGGAGAGAAGACAGGGAGGGAAGCAAGAAGGAAGAAGTCAGAAGGTGAGGCCAATGAGTCAGTGAACAAGGCAGGCCAGTAAGCAGCCAGCACTATCATACATACTCATGATTGCTACTCATCACAAATGGACTGTGAAAGCAAAAATAATGCCTTTTAAAGTCACTTCTATGTTACATTTTCAACTGGTAAGAAGTTTTATAATATGCAATCAATCAGTAATTTGAAAGATCAGTAAACTCTTACAATAAAAGGAAAGAAGCCATTATGTCTCACATACGTTCACAGTGGCAAGTCTCAAAAATAAATTATAATGAAAGCTGATTTCTACACACTGAGATCCCTGAATTAGAGTACAGAAGACAATTCTTATCAAGGTCCACCCCCTCACCCCGAATGGATTACAGTTGTGCTTTGGCAAGTTAAATCACAGATTTATTTAGTTCAAAATGATTTTATTTCTTTTTCTATCTTAATCACAAGGCACAAGAAAGAATATAGAATAATATGACTTGCTCAACTAGGTAAGGGTCTTTCATTACATGAATTCAGACTTGATTTCCATCGTCATTTGATTGGAACTCATCAATGTACTCTCTTGAGCCTTGAAGTGACAACTCAGAGGCAGAGAAGCATTTCTATGTTGAAGCATATTCAATACAAAGCACGAAAGTCTGGATAGGGCAGATTGGGAAGAAAGGAAATGTAACCTTAACTCTGGAGTGCATAACTGGGAAAGAAGATTATAGGAAAATGCTTTAAACTAAGTTTCAATATCACTAAAATTTGTGCCTGATTTGTTCATTGTCTACATGCACTACTCCAAAAGAGCACTGAATATTCCAGACATAGATCTCATGCTAGGGAATAACAACTTAATTTATTTATTATTTTAAAACAATCTTTTCTTATTTTATATACCAATACTACTCCCTCTGTTTCTTCTGCCCCCTCCCAATTTCTACCCACCCAAAAGTCCCATCCACTCCTCAGAGAGGGTAAGCCTTCTCACGGAGCTGTCATCCTAGAGTCATGAGCTCCCACTAGCTCAGGTAAGCTGTCTCTGTGGGTTTACTCACCATGGTCTTGACTCCATTGCCTGTATACTCTCTTTTGCCTTTCTTCTACTGGACTTCAGGAGATTGGCTCACTGTTTAGCTATGGATCTCATCATCTTCTTCCATCAGTGGTTGAATGAAAATTCTATCATGATAATTAGGGTGGTCAACAATCTGATTACAGAGGCAGGCCAGTTCAGACACCCTCTCCACTAGTACTAGGAGTCTTTGCTGGGGCTGTTGTTAAGGATTCCTGAGAATTTTTCTGGCAGCAGATTTCTCTCTAACCCCAATTTTGTTACCTATATCAAGATATTTCATTCATTGTTCTCCATCTCTGTCCTTCCCTCATCTCGACGATCCCATTCCTTCATTTCTCCTTGCTCTCCCTTCTTCCCTCTCCTTCCTCCTCCTCCTCCAACCTTTCTTGCCCCAATGCTCCCAATTTTCTCAGGAGCTATTTTCTATTTCCCCTTCCCAGTGGTATCCATGCACACATCTCTTAGGATTTTCCTTCTTACCTTGTTGTTGACTGATGATTTTATCCTGCCGAGTCCCACAGCCATTCAGTTCCAAAGAGCACACAGAGGCTTATATTAATTAGGAACTGTTTGGCTTATTAGCTCACACTTATTATTATCTAGCTCTTACATCTTATATTAACCCTTAATTCTTATGTATGTTTAGCCCACATGGCTTGGTACCTTTTCTCAATAAGGCATTCTCATCTTGTTTCTTCTGCCTCTAGCTGATAAATCACTCTGCCTTTCCCCTTTCCATAATTCTCTTAGTCTAGTAGCCTCACCTATACTTCTTACCTAGCTATAGGGCTGTCTGTCTTTATTAAGCTAATATGAGTGACAAATCTTTATAATCTATAAGAATATTATCCCACAGCATTCCCCCTTTTTTCTTAAAAAAAAAGCTCTGAATTTGATCTCATTTGTTTAGCTTTAGTATATATGTTGAAGGTACAAGTTTCAGTCTATAGGTGTGGGTGGCCTCAGGCCAGTGACAAGTCATATCAGGCCAGTCACAAGGAAGTTGAATTTTCATCATTAATGTGTTCCTTTATCTTGAGCTTTGCAGAGATGGGGAGTTTGAAAGCTTGGTCAAAACTTTCTGGAATTAAAAGGGAAGATTCCTTTTTGTCTGACAGTATAGAAAGTCTCGATTATGAAGAGATGGGTTTTTTAAAGTTCAGTCCTACACTCTATGCATCAGCCTTGACCCCCCAGTCAGGTTGACAGCCAATGGTCCTCCACACATGTGTCATCTTAAATGCTACTGGAAGAATATATAGAGTGATTTGCTTAGCCCTAGAACTACTCTGTACTCAATAATTTGTTTCTGTGGCTTTTACTGACTCATGAATATAGTGAGGGAACTCCCAAATTAGTTTTCCTGTGTGCCTTTTATGGCTTGAGAGAGAGCCCTGACCTTGTGGAAAAGTGCCTTAATACAGTGTATCTTAGTAGACTAGATCTCTAGGGTAAGGCTCCAAGACCTATATATTACAAAAGTGGCCAGGATAGAACTCAGTTATCTTGAAGTATTGTGACATGTTTTTGCTACTGTGGGATAATGCTCTTGTATCCTGTAAATATTTGTCATTTGTATTGGTTTAATAAAATTCTCATTGGCCAGAAGCCAGGCAGGTAGTATAGGCAGGGTAAATAGACTAGGAGAATTCTGGGAAGAGGAAAAGCTCAGTCTGTAGAGAGAACAAGATGAGAATGCTGCACTGAGTAAGGTACCAAACCATGTGGCTAAACATAGATAAGAATTATGGGTTAATTTAAGTTATAAGAGCTAGCTAGGAATATGTGTGAGCTGTTGGACAAACAATATTGTGATTAATATGGCTTTGTGTGATTATTTGGGTCTGGGTGACCAAGAAATGAAATTGCAGTGTCTATCTGCAATTTGCTGTTCTCTCTATATGTATTTCTCTATTTCTCTCTATATGCCTTTCTTTATCTCTCTATCATTCTGTCATCTCTCTATCATCTCTATACTCCATCATTTCTTTCTCTATTATATCATCTCTTCCTCTATCATCTGTCATCTCTTTCTCTATCATCTCTCTGTAATCTATTTCTCTATCATCTCAATTATCTCTGTCATCTCTTTCTCTATCATCTCTTCCTCTATTATCTTTCTGTCATCTCTTCCTCTATCATATCTTTCTCTATCATCTCTTTCTCTATTATCTCTTCATTACCTCTTTCTCTATCATGTCTTCCTTTATCATCTCTCTGTCATCTTTTTCTCTATCATCTCTATCCTCCATAATTTCTTTCTCTAGTCTATCATCTCTTTCTCTGTCTTCTCTTTCTCTATCATATCTCTATCATCTCTTTCTCTTTCATCTCTTCCTCTATTATTTCTCTGTCATCTCTTTTCTATCATCTCTTTATCTTCTCTTTCTCTATTTTCTCTCTGTCATACCTTCCTCTATCATCTTTTCTTCTGTTATCTCTCTATCATCTCTTTCTTTATTATCTCTTATTACCTCCTTCTCTATCATCTCTTCCTTTGTCATCTCTGTCATCTTTTTCTCTATCATCTCTTTCTTTATCATCTCTCTGCCATTTTTCTCTCTATCATCTCTTTCTCTATCATCTCTCTATTATTTCTTTCTCTATCATTTGTATCCTCCATAATTTCTTTCTCCAGTCTATCTTCTCTTTCTCTATCAATGCTTCCTCTATTATCTTTCTGTCATCTCTTTATCTATCATCTCTATCCAGGCAGCAAGATATCTCTGTCATTTCTAGAGTTTTGGAACTTGATTACAATGTACTTCCTGTTTACTTAGGTAATATATTCTTCTGAAGTCTTTGATGGAATTGAAGAATTTATAGATATAGTTATAGTTTTTCTTAGTTTTTATAAAAGATAAAGTAAATATAAATATTATAAATGTACTTCTTGTTTGATACCTGTTTTGTTATACTTAATTTTACTATGTTAAAGTCTTCCTTTTTGTTTAAACAGAAAAGGGGAGATGGTGTGGGAGGACCTATTGACTTTGTGTTGCTTTTCTTGCTTAATGAATAAAGAAACTGACATGGCCTATTGATAGGGCAAAACTTAGGTAGGTGGGGAAAATGGAACTGAATACTGGGAGAAATAAAGCAGAGTCAGAGAGATGTCATGGATCTGTCGGCAACAGACACTAGGAATTTTACCGATAAGACATTGCCATGTGGCGGTACACAGTTTAATAGAAATGGGTTAAATTAAGATGTAAGAATTACCCAAAAAGAAACTAGAACTAATGGGCCAAGCGATTATTTAATTAATACAGTTTATCTGTGGTTATTTCAGGGCTAAGCTGGCCAGGTGGCCAGGATAAACAAGCAGCCCTCTTCTTGCAAAATGAAAATAATGTCCAGTAAGTCAAAATAAAATCTATTAAAGGGTAAAATAAGTTGATTGATACTCTATTGTATGAATGTAACACATTTTATTTATCAATTCATCAGTTGAAGGGCATCTAGGCTGCTTTGAGGTTCTGTCTATTACAAATAACACTTTTATGAACATAGTTGAGCAAATGTCCTTATAGTATGGTTGAGCATCTTTTGGGAATATGCTGTGTTTTTTGGTAGATTGATTCCCAGTTTTCTGAGAAATTGCCACTTGGCTTCCAGGCAAATGGATGGAACTAGAAAAAGAATCATCCTGAGTGGGGGTAATACAGACCAAGAAAGAGAATCATGGTATATACTCACCAATAAGTGTATATTTTATGTGAAGTAAAGGATAACTGTGTCAGTGTTTTTCTTTTGGACCATTGAGGAACTCCCTAATAATGACACAGAAACTTCTTATTTTTTTATCAATGATGGCCTTATCTTATTTATTATTTTAATGTGTTTGTCATCATCTACCGTTTTTCTGAGGACGTTTTACCTTACTTTCTGTATATCTTACTTTCTTGCTGTTTCTATGTCTGTCTGTCTGGTGGCTGCCTGGTTTCTCACTCTAGAAACATCTCTACTTCTTGTTTTCTTTTCTCTCCTCTTCTCCTTCTTTTTGAGCCTAGATTCCTCTTATTTATTCTCTCTGTCTATCAGTCCCACCTATCCGTCTCCTACATAGCTAATGGCATCCAGCTTTTTATTAGATCAAGGCAGGCAAGATGAAACAGCAACATTTTTATATAATTAAACCAATGCAGAAAAAAACAAATGTAACATCTCTTTACATCATTAACAAATACAGCAGAAACATAGCACACATATTTATATACTGGAAGTAACCTTCCACAGCATAAACAAATGCAACATATCTATACCTAGTAAAACATACCAGATGACAATGTTACAACCCACATATCCAAAGAGACTAAGTAACAATGAGGGTTCATGGCAGGGGAGGCCCCTAGATCTCCCTGGGAAGGGCAGTAGAAGAAATTTTGGCAGGTAGGGAACACATGAGCAATCAGGTTGGGGAAAGGGAAAGAGTACTGAAAGAGACCACAGGAAATGGGAAACATTTCAGGGTCAGGTAAAAACCTGGCACAATAAATTTCACAGGACTCTACAAGGCTGACCACATGCAAGAGTCCAAGCAATAGTGGATATATAACCTGAATTGGCCATCTCTTTTAACCAGATTGGTACCTAGACCAATTGTCATCAAAGAGTCTTTGTCCAGCAACTGATGTAAACAGATTCAGACCCATAACCAAACTAATGTTTGAACTCAGGGAATGGCAGAATGCAGGGAATCCTGCACAAGAGGGTGAGCAATGATTGTAGATGCCCAAGGGATCAACGACACCACAAGAAAACACAGAATAAACTAATCTGGGCTCATAGAGACTGAACCAACAACCAGGGACCCTGCATGGGACTGACCTAGGCACTTTGCATGTGTTACAGCTGTGTAGCTTGGTCTGCTTTTCAGACTCCTAAAAGTGGGAAAAGGTTCTGTCTCTAACACCTTTGCTAGTACCCTTCATAGTGGGTTATCTCGCCCAACCTAAATACATGATGAAGTGCTGTTTAGTCTTACATGCCATGTTCTGTTGATATTCATGGGAGATCTGCCCTTTCCTGAACAGAAACAGAGAAGGAGTGGGTTAATTAAACATGGGGAACATAAGGGAGTGTGGGTAGGAACTGAAAGAAGAGGAAGGAGGGACAACTGTGGCCAAGATGTAAAATAAACAAATAAATTTACTTTTAAAAAAGATAAGATAAACAAAACCTTAAATATCCAAGTGTTAAATGGAGAAGAAGGGATTAAAAGCTAAAGGCACTAGGAATGTATTCAATGAAATTAAAACGGACATTTCTTGAGGCTTATAGAGAAAAATGAATATTCAAACACGAGATGCATTTGAATCACAAATAAGTATGAGCAGAGAAGAACCATAGCATAGCATGCTCAAGATTTCAAAAATACAATAAAGGACAGAATATTAATAGTGCAGAGCAAATAGCAGAACACTTAAATAGAAAGGCAGAAACATCACAATAGCATCAGATATCTCACTGGAATTCTTTAAATCCAGAAAAGCACAGAATGTCATCTCTGAAGTTCTAGAAATGTGTGACTGGCAGCCCAAAGAGATTACTTACAAAGTAATGAGGATATTCAAGGCAAACACATAGATGTTGTTGGGGGGAGTGGGCCTGCTTTTGGCCCCAGCCACCCCGCTAGCTTACACCTGAAATAATCACACAGAAACTGTATTCATTTAAACACTGCAAGGCCCATTAGTTCTAGCCTCTTATTGGCTAACTCTCACATCTTGAGTCAACCTATTTCTAATAATCTGTATGTCACCATGAGGTCATGGCTTACTGGGAAAGATTCAGCATGTCTGACCTGGCAGCTTCATGGCAGCTCTCTCCCTGTGCTTCTTCCCAGCATTCAGTTCTGTCTTCTCTGCCTACCTAAGTGCTGCCTATCAAAAAGCCAAGTCAGTTTCTTTATTCAACCAATGAAAACAACCCATAGACATAAGAACCTCCTACACCACATAGAACATGGTGACAGTTTTAATCATGAAGGCACAGAAAGTGTTGTATTGGAGGAGTACATGAACAAGGAAGAGCTATGAAAAACCCATCAAGTGTAACTCAGTAAAGCAGTAAACCCTCAAAATAGGAGAAAAAGAAACAGAAAATAGTAATATAAATAAATCCAAAAAGAGAAACAACAAAATCACAAGAATTGTTAAACATCTTTTAATAACAACTATAAATATAAATAACTTTAACTCACCCATAATGAGATGACGACTAGATGACAGGATTGAAACTAGAATCAATTGACCTGTTGTCACAAAGAAGCACAATTCACTGGTACAATCACTTATAGACACAGAGCAAAATGATAGATGACTAGCTAACAAGTGAGTAGATATGAAACAAGCCAATAAAACTATTTTGGTTTATGAATAAGTAGACTTCCAATCAAAACTAGTTAGAATAGGTAGTTAAATTTTAGTAAATGTATAGTAAATTTTAGTAAAAGTGAATTTTTACTAATCTGTCAAGGATATATGAGTATTATAAACACACAGATACCAAATCTTGGTGCACTCAATTTTATACAATAAACACTAATAGAAAATGTCATATAGGTCCTCATAAAAATAATCATCAATTTCAATACCACATTCTCATCAGTAATTAGATTATCTGTATTGGTTACTTGTTTGTTTTCTATCATAAAGTACTCTAAGAAAAGCAACATAAGGAATAAAGAGTTTATATTGGCTCACTATTCCCAGGGTACAGTCTAAAACAGCAGGGAAGTTGTGGCCACAGGGGCTTCAGGCAGTTAGTAATTGTGCATGTACAATCAGGAAGCAGAGGGAGATGAATGTTGTTATTCAGGTGTCTTCATTTTTAATTCAGTCCAAGACATCTGGACATGAAATTGTACCTACCACATTTAGGGTGAGTCTTCCCAACTCAGGTGAGCCAGTCAATATATTCTGACAGATACAGACAGAGGATAACCAAATCTAGATAATCCCTCAAAGGCATGCCCACAGGCTCCTTTTCTTCATTATAGGTCTTGTTGGCAATCCACATAAAGCATCACATCATATAAACTAAAATTATCAAAGAAATATCAGATTTGGACTAGACAATATATAGACTGAATTTAACAGATACCTACAGAATACTTTAGTAAATTGGAATGGCATACACATTCTTCTTGGCACCCTATGGAATCTCTTCTAAAATATACCACATGTGTTGGTTTTCTCTGCAAATTAAATCTTAACAAATTCAAAACAATAAATACAGTTTATTTCATAAAACATAGAGGAAATAAAACT
The DNA here is from genome assembly GCA_902806775.1 of Microtus agrestis. Taxonomy (NCBI): domain Eukaryota; kingdom Metazoa; phylum Chordata; class Mammalia; order Rodentia; family Cricetidae; genus Microtus; species Microtus agrestis. The sequence goes on along the minus strand of CADCXT010001746.1, from coordinate 6,061 downwards.
AGAAGTCAACAACAAAAACACAGAAACCATACAAATATACAGATGCTGAACATACACATACATGATGAGGCTTAAAACTTAGCATACAAAGTGAGATTCATTATGGCATTTTCATTCACTCCCTTTTCTTATTTATTTTTATGTGTATAGGTATTTTGCCTGCACATATGTTTGTATACCACATACATGCCTGGTGCCTGCAGAAGTCAGAAGAGGGTATCATATACCACTAGGGCTGGAGTTACAGATAATTGTGATACAACATGTGGATCTGGAAATCAAACCCTGGTCCTCTGGAAGATCAGCCAGTTCCCTTAACTGCTAAGCCATCTCTCCACTCTCCCCTTTTCCATGTTGGTCTTCCTTCTGTAGTGACATCCCAGAACCCGTGACTCCCTCCTACTGGTTCTGTGCTTCCCTCAATAGTCATCATGTGGTGGTATGAGTGAGTGACATGTCTCTTATAGTCTCAGGCATTTGAATACTTGGTCCCTAGTTTTTGGCTATTTGGGGGTGTTTTAGGAGGCATGACCTTTCTAAAGAAATTATGTCCCTAGGGGTATGTTGTTTTGAAAGCTGAAAGACTCACACCATTTCAAGTTCACTTTCTCAGTCTCTTACTTATGGTTTGAGATGTGACCTCTCAGCTCCTATTCCAGGTACCATGCTTGCTCTTGCTGATCGCTGCCATACTTTCCCTCCATGATGGACTCATTTCCCTCTGGAACCATAAGACAAATAACTTCTCCATTCCACAAGTGCCTTGTTTAATGTGCTTTATCTCAGTAATAACACAGTAACTAGTAAACACCCCTTTATGTCTTTATGTCATATGTATTCTATTACACTTCTTAATTTTACCCCTGTAGATCTCTTTTCTTCTCTCATGCTTCATTTTCTATTTTTATTCCTGTAGAAGGAGTGGTTGGATGCTTCCTGCCACCCAGCTTTGGGCTGCCTGACTAGCTTATGCCATGAAATGAAAACACACAAATTGTATTCTTTTAAACATTGCTTGTCCCGTTATCTCTAGCCACTTCTTGGCTAATTCTCACATCTTGCTTAACCCATTTCTAATAATCTTGTAGCACCACGAAGTGGTGGCTTACTGGGAAAGATGCAGCATGTCTGACCTGGTGGCTGGCTCCATGGTGTCTGCTCAGGAGAGGAGAGGCGTGGTATCTGGCTCACTTCCCTTCTTCCCAGCATTCCGTTCTGTCTACTCAACCTAACTAGTTTTCTGACCTATCAAACCAAGCAGTTTTCTTTATTGATTAATCAATGAAACAATAGATTGACAAATGACCTTCCCACATCATTTCCCCTTTTTCTGTTTAAAGAAAAACAAAAGGCTTTCACTTTAACATAGTAAAATTACATATAACAAAACAGTTATCAAGCAAGAATTACAGTTACAATATTTATATCTATTTTATCTTTCATCATAACAAAGGAAAACTATAACTATCTATCTATTCTTTAATTCCATCAAAGACTCCAAAAGGCTATAATATTACCTAAGTAAATGAGAAGTAAGCAATTTACAAATCTCTAGAAATCACAGAGATATCTCTCTGCCTGGACAGTCCACCAAAGTTCCTCTGTACCATTGGGGCATTCATCTTTGGCCTACAGGCCCATAGTATCCAGCAGACTTTTCCATGAAGCAGGAAATTTCAAAGGCAGTTCAGTCACTATCTGCTGTTTCCTGCAGAATGTCTTACAGACACTTTCATGAATCAAGAACCCCAAAAGATCATCTCACCTTTAAGTAAGTTCACCAATCCTCTCTCTGAGGGTACTCTGTGTCCAGTTTATGCAATAGTCCAGGCAAGAGCAGTTTCTTGCCCAAATGGCTAACCAACTCCATAAGGAGCCTTTTCACTGCCCATCTTCCTCTTGAAGTAGATTGGTGCTACCAGGAGCAGACGTGTCTCATTGTCATGGAAAGTTATTAAAACATTTAAATGCCATATTCTGTAGTCTTTGAAAGATATGAAGAATGCCTATCTGAAATATATCTATTGACATCTAGAAAATCTAACTAACATGACTACAAGCTTGATTATTATTAATGAATTTCCATTAACAACCTATATACATTACATTTTTACATGAACTACAAAATCAAAATAACTTCATCAATATCAGAAATACATATACATATTAACAAGATTGACCTTAAATTTATATCAATAAAGTCAAATCCATACCATTGCAATTTATTCATGTCTTTATCATATCCCCCTTTAAATGTAAAAGGACATTTATAAACAATATTTGGAAACTGAGAGCAGTTTCTTCTCTCCAAACAGCTTCGTGCTGAATGGGGGCACTGTTATTTAGTACTTTCATGGTATAACCTGTCTGCTAGGATCATCTTAGTCAGAAGTTGAGCAAAGTAAATTTTTGAAGGTGTTCACAGCAACCTTTCATGAGGGTGTGGTCTATCATACCATATTGGGATAGAAGCAATCCACAGGGTCCATCCTCTGTGAAAACAAAACAAGAATCTCCTTTCCAAAGTATCATATCCTTTGATCCAAATTCTGAAGTCAAGGTATTTTCAAAATATCTATCTTGGTTTGGTTCAGCAGCATTTATAAACAAATATCTTTTAGCAGCTGTTGCTCCTTCCTCAGCATTCAAACAATTCAAAGAAAGCATACTACCATGCAGTATCAGATTCTCTGTGCATTTTCCACCTTTGTGTGGCTTTGTTTTAACCTCTATTTCTTTTATTTTTACTTTTATTTTTTGAGACAGGTTCTCTCTTTATCTTTGTCCTGGAATAACCTGGCCCTGTAGACCAGGCTGTTTTTGAACTCTCAGAGATCCTTCTGTCTCTGCCTTTCAGGCATTGGGATTAAAGGTGTGTCTTACCACACCTTGAATTCACAGATGTCAATTTACCTCTGCCTCCCAAGTGTTGGGATTAAAGGTGTGTACTACCACACTCAACTACTCTCATTCTTTCTTTACTTTAAAAACTTTAACTTTTTTCTCTCAAGCCTGAATATATTTTTAAACACACTGTAAACCATTTAAAGGTTTTTTTTGAATCTCTCTTTACTGTATATATCTCTTTTTCTGACTACATGAGTCTTTAAGTAGAGGGTTAAAGCCGTGGCATTGACGGCTGGATACAGCCCATTCCTTAGCTTTCCAGCCTCATGGTGGAGGTACTGGCTATAGCCATTTTTATTACCACAACTCTATGGCGTTTCAAAGTCCCTGCCAGCAAGCAATCTGTAGCATTCTGCTCACAGACCACACTCAGTTGGCCTGCCTGTCTAAAAGAGTCAGAGTTTGCCCAGGCAGGACAGCCCAGAAAGCCAGCATCTTTTAACAGTACAGCTTTTTTTCCTGCTATGGCTGAAAACCGAAAAACATGCGTTCAGCTTTTCACCAACACCATGTGTTTCGTGGCAGGACCTCTTAAGAGCAGCAGGGTTTTGCAGCTAAAGCTGAGTCAGGAAGCCTCTCTTAGATGAGAGCACTTGCTTGGCTCTAGCAAGCAGAGCAGACCCGAGAAATTGCTGCTATGAAGAAAACATGCTTTACTCTATTCTTTCCCAAGCTTTCTCAGGCTTTCTGTGGATTCAGTTATCCATGTCTGGGTGCCATTTGTAAAAGGAGCTGTGGACCAGCCTGCTTTTCATCCCCCACACAGTTAGCCCAGCTCCCACACGGTTAGCTTTACACCTGAAATATCAACACACAAATTGTATTCTTTTAAACACTGCTTGGCCCATTAGCTCTAGCCTCTTCTTGGCTAATTCTCTCATCTTGCTTAACCCATTTCTAATAATCTTGTAGCACCACAAAGTGGTGGCTTACCGGGAAAGATGCAGCATGTCTGACCTGGCAGCTGGCTCAATGGCATCTGCTCTGGAGAGGAGAGGCATGGTGTCTGGCTCAATTCCCTTCTTCCCAGCATTCTGTTCTGTCTACTCCACTTACCTAATTTTCTGTCCTATCAGGACAAGTAGTTTTCTTCATTGATTAACCAATGAAACAACAGATTGACAAATGACCTTCCCACATCATATTCCCTACACTATTCAACCACACATATGTATACCAATATATAAAAGTTCAATCTCAATTCCACATATGAGAAAAAAAGCCTCTGATATTTCTCTCTTACCAAATCTGTACCTCTTCACCTAACATTAGAACCTTCGATTCTATCCATTTCCCTCCAAATGGCATGATTTCAACAATCTTTTCAATGGAATAAAATTCCATTGGGCATATATATATATATATATATATATATATATATATATATATATATTACATTTTGTCTATTCATCTTATAATGTAAAGGAATTTTTCTATTTAACTACTGTGAATATTGGGGTAATGAACATGAATTGCAAGAGTCTTTTGAGTATTTGTCTAGACGTATTTTAGTTAGGTCTTATAATAATTCTATATTTATTTTTGAAAACTTATGTGCTGATTTATAGATTTGGCACCAGTTTACATTCCACCAGGTATACAAATAGGAAAGCAAGAAGTCAAATTTTCCCTATTTATAGCTAATATAATCTATCATTTAAAGTCTTCATTAGAAAACTCACATATAGACACTTTCAGGAAAGTAGCAGGATACAAAATCAACATAAACATCAGAAGCTTTTTCTATATGTCAACAAAGAATATGCTGAGAAAGAAATAAAGGAAATAAAGTTAACTTTAATAACATTAAAAATAATAGGTGCTAGGAGATAGTTCAGTGGATAAAGTACTTGCCACACATATGAACAAGATTTCAAATCTGCAGTACCCAAATAAATGGTAAGTGTGGCTGCTCATCTGTACTTTAGAGAGTTAGAGACCAGAGATCACAAGGGACATGCTAACTAGCTAAACAAGCCAAATTATGTTTCAGTAAATAAATGTGTAGAGTCTTCAAAGACACCCAACATCAACATGGGGTCTCTATATGCACATACACACATACAAACATATACCCATTCACCTGTGCACCTACATATATAAAACACACTACAAATTCATGCTAATAACACACACACACATGCTGGTATGCTCATGTGTATGTACACAGACACACATACACACACATACACAAGGTGGGGTTAGAGGAACATCAGTAGGCAGGGTAAACAAAGACAGGCTCCCTCAGATAGTGTCTTCTTGTTCCCAAAAGATCCTGTCAGGAGAAAAAGCATGAAGGCACACAGATATGCTGTAATTTTTTAAAAAGTGGCTTGTGCGAGAAAGATGCCATGCGACAAGCTCAGGTAGAGTTTTTTTTTTTTAATTGGAGGAAAGAGAATGGGAAAATGGGGTGGGGAGAGGGGGAGCCCAGCTTCTGGGATCAGGAGTAGCAGGTAGAAGAGAAGAAATAGGGAGGGAGAGTGAGAAAGAGGGACAGATGGACAAATGAAGACAAAGAGAGAAAGAGAGTTAGGCGGTTGGCATGGTCCTTTTAAAAAGGAATGTAGTGAATGTGCACAGAAGGAGCTCTGAGTGACTACAGCTGAGGACATTTACCCAAAGCCCAGGCCAGTACACATGCCTGAATACTAACAGGTGGATAGTTAGACAGGACCAGTACTGGAAAGGAAAGGACCCAGGGGTCCTAGAAAGCATCCTTGTTAACATCTGCTTAACTGAATTCCTACTCCAAGCTTCTGCTAGCATGGATGGATAAAGCTAATAATTTTGTTTTCTACTGTCTTTCCTGTTCATCCACTTGTTTGGTCATGCCAGGAAATAAACTGGGCAGTCACCTAGGCAAAAATAGCTATTCCCATTACACACACACTAAATAAATCAATGAAAGCATATGTATGAAATTGTTATAGTGAAACTCATTTCCTTGTATGCTGACAAAATGAATAAAATATAAACACTTTAGAAAAGAATGTTAATTACTGAGTTAAATGCTAAAACGTATACTATTCAGTTATATTCATTATTAAATCTACTATACATTAAATTTCTTGTAGTTGAACAACCTTATCAAAGTGAAACCTTAAAATCTCTTAAGTATTCTTTGAGCAGTCACTCACATATGTATAAACTA
>CADCXT010001744.1:0-38450 GCA_902806775.1 Microtus agrestis | reverse complement strand
GAAACTAAACTTTAGAAACAGAAGAGTCGTTGCCAAATTCCTTTTATGAAGCTACAGTTACTCTGATACCAAAACCACACAAAGACTCAACCAAGAAAGAGAATTACAGGCCAATCTCGCTCATGAACATCGACACAAAAATCCTCAACAAAATACTGGCAAACCGAATCCAAGAACACATTAGAAAAATTATCCATTATGACCAAGTAGGCTTCATCCCAGGGATGCAGGGCTGGTTCAACATACGAAAATCTATCAATGTAATCCATCATATAAATAAACTGAAAGAAAAAAAACCATATGATCATTTCATTAGATGCAGAAAAAGCATTTGACAAAATTCAACATCCCTTTATGATAAAAGTCTTGGAGAGATTAGGGATACAAGGGACATACCTAAATATAATAAAAGCTATTTACACCAAGCCGACAGCTAACATCAAATTAAATGGAGAGAAACTCAAAGCCATCCCACTGAAATCTGGAACAAGACAAGGCTGTCCACTCTCTCCATACCTCTTCAATATAGTGCTTGAAGTGTTAGCGATAGCAATAAGACAACACAAGGGGATCAAGGGGATTCGAATTGGCAAGGAAGAAGTTAAACTTTCGTTATTTGCAGATGATATGATAGTGTACATAAGCGACCCCAAAAACTCCACCAAAGAACTCCTACAGCTGATAAACGCCTTTAGTAATGTGGCCGGATACAAGATCAACTCCAAAAAAATCAGTTGCCCTCCTTTACACAAAGGATATGGAAACAGAGAGGGAAATCAGAGAAGCATCACCTTTCACGATAGCCACAAACAGCATAAAATATCTTGGGGTAACGCTAACCAAGGAAGTGAAAGATTTATTTGACAAGAACTTTAAGGCATTGAAGAAAGAAATTGAAGAGGATACCAGAAAATGGAAGGACCTCCCCTGCTCTTGGATTGGGAGGATCAACATAGTAAAAATGGCAATTCTACCAAAAGCAATTTATAGATTCAATGCAATTCCCATCAAAATCCCATCAAAATTCTTCACAGATCTTGAGAGGACAATAATCAACTTTATATGGAAAAACAAAAAACCCAGGATAGCCAAAACAATCTTATACAATAAAGGATCTTCTGGAGGCATTACCATCCCTGACTTCAAACTCTATTACAGAGCTACAGTAATGAAAACAGTCTGGTACTGGCATAAAAACAGAGAAACCGATCAATGGAATCGTACAGAAGACCCGGATTTTAACCCACAAACCTATAAACACCTCATTTTTGATAAAGGAGCTAAAAACATACATTGGAAGAAAGAAAGCATCTTCAACAAATGGTGCTGGCACAATTGGATTTCAACCTGTAGAAAAATGAAAATAGACCCATATCTATCACCATGCACAAAACTCAAGTCCAAATGGATCAAAGACCTCAATATCAATCTTTACACACTGAACCTGATAGAAGAGAAAGTGGGAAGTACCCTACATCAGTTGGGCACAGGAGATCGCTTCCTATGTTTAACCCCAGAAGCACAGGCATTAAGGGAAACATTGAACAAATGGGACCTCCTAAAACTGAGCAGCTTCTGCAAAGCAAAGGATATTGTCACTAAGACAAAAAGGCAACCTACTGATTGGGAGAAGATCTTCACCAACCCAGCAACAGAAAAGGGCCTGATCTCCAAAATATATAAAGAACTCAAGAAACTAAACTTTAGAAACAGAAGAGTCGTTGCCAAATTCCTTTTATGAAGCTACAGTTACTCTGATACCAAAACCACACAAAGACTCAACCAAGAAAGAGAATTACAGGCCAATCTCGCTCATGAACATCGACACAAAAATCCTCAACAAAATACTGGCAAACCGAATCCAAGAACACATTAGAAAAATTATCCATTATGACCAAGTAGGCTTCATCCCAGGGATGCAGGGCTGGTTCAACATATGAAAATCTATCAATGTAATCCATCATATAAATAAACTGAAAGAAAAAAACCATATGATCGTTTCATTAGATGCGGAAAAAGCATTTGACAAAATTCAACATCCCTTTATGATAAAAGTCTTGGAGAGATTAGGGATACAAGGGACATACCTAAATATAATAAAAGCTATTTACACCAAGCCGACAGCTAACATCAAATTAAATGGAGAGAAACTCAAAGCCATCCCACTGAAATCTGGAACAAGACAAGGCTGTCCACTCTCTCCATACCTCTTCAATATAGTGCTTGAAGTGTTAGCGATAGCAATAAGACAACACAAGGGGATCAAGGGGATTCGAATTGGCAAGGAAGAAGTTAAACTTTCGTTATTTGCAGATGATATGATAGTGTACATAAGCGACCCCAAAAACTCCACCAAAGAACTCCTACAGCTGATAAACGCCTTTAGTAATGTGGCCGGATACAAGATCAACTCCAAAAAATCAGTTGCCCTCCTTTACACAAAGGATATGGAAACAGAGAGGGAAATCAGAGAAGCATCACCTTTCACGATAGCCACAAACAGCATAAAATATCTTGGGGTAACGCTAACCAAGGAAGTGAAAGATTTATTTGACAAGAACTTTAAGGCATTGAAGAAAGAAATTGAAGAGGATACCAGAAAATGGAAGGACCTCCCCTGCTCTTGGATTGGGAGGATCAACATAGTAAAAATGGCAATTCTACCAAAAGCAATTTATAGATTCAATGCAATTCCCATCAAAATTCTTCACAGATCTTGAGAGGACAATAATCAACTTTATATGGAAAAACAAAAAACCCAGGATAGCCAAAACAATCTTATACAATAAAGGAACTTCTGGAGGCATTACCATCCCTGACTTCAAACTCTATTACAGAGCTACAGTAATGAAAACAGTCTGGTACTGGCATAAAAACAGAGAAACCGATCAATGGAATCGTACAGAAGACCCGGATTTTAACCCACAAACCTATAAACACCTCATTTTTGATAAAGGAGCTAAAAACATACATTGGAAGAAAGAAAGCATCTTCAACAAATGGTGCTGGCACAATTGGATTTCAACCTGTAGAAAAATGAAAATAGACCCATATCTATCACCATGCACAAAACTCAAGTCCAAATGGATCAAAGACCTCAATATCAATCTTTACACACTGAACCTGATAGAAGAGAAAGTGGGAAGTACCCTACAACAGTTGGGCACAGGAGATCGCTTCCTATGTTTAACCCCAGAAGCACAGGCATTAAGGGAAACATTGAACAAATGGGACCTCCTGAAACTGAGAAGCTTCTGCAAAGCAAAGGATACTGTCACTAAGACAAAAAGGCAACCTACTGATTGGGAGAAGATCTTCACCAACCCAGCAACAGACAAGGGCCTGATCTCCAAAATATATAAAGAACTCAAGAAACTAAACTTTAAAATGCTAAATAACCCAATTAAAAATTGGGGCACTGAGCTGAACAGAGAATTCTCAACAGAAGAATTCCAAATGGCCAAAAGACACTTAAGGTCATGCTCAACTTCCTTAGCGATCAGGGAAATGCAAATCAAAACAACATTGAGATATCATCTTACGCCTGTCAGAATGGCTAAAATCAAAAACACCAATGATAGTCTTTGCTGGAGAGGTTGTGGAGGAAGGGGGTACCCTCATCCATTGTTGGTGGGAATGCAATCTTGTGCAACCACTTTGGAAATCAGTGTGGCGGTTTCTCAGGAAAGTCGGGATCAACCTACCTCTGGACCCAGCAATACCACTCTTGGGAATATACCCAAGAGATACCCTATCACATGACAAAAGCATTTGTTCAACTATGTTCATAGCAGCATTGTTTGTTATAGCCAGAACCTGGAAACAACCTAGATGTCCCTCAGTGGAAGAATGGATGAAGAAAGTGTGGAATATTTACATACTAGAGTACTACTCAGCAGTAAAAAACAATGACTTCTCGAATTTTGCATGCAAATGGATGGAAATAGAAAACACTATCCTGAGTGAGGTATCCCAGACCCAAAAAGAGGAACATGGGATGTACTCACTCATAATTGGTTTCTAGTCACAAGTTGTGGTCATTGAGTCTATATTCTGTGATACTAAAGAAGCTAAATAAGAAGGTGAACCCAATGAGGGCTGCTGAAAAGCCAAGGTCAATGGCACAGGGTTTTGATCCTACTTCATGTTCTGGCTTGGTGGGAGCCTAGCCAGTTCGGATGTTCACCTTCCTAGACCAGGATTGAGGGGGAGGACTTTGTACTTCCCACAGGGCAGGGAACCCTGACTGCACTTCGGTCTGGATAAGGAGGGGAGGAGGGGGAGGCGGGGAGGAGTGGGAGGAGGGGGAGGGAAATGGGAGGCGGGGAGGAGGCAGAAATTTCTCTTTTTCCAATATAAAAAAACTAAAAAAAAAAGGATAGCTTACAAACTTTTGGTTGGATGTCCAATGGTTAAAGCTCTAGTGATAATATTCTTATAGGAGACCTTGAGCTGCTAGGTAAAATTCTTACAAAAAACAGTTTCCAATAGAGAGCTTAAAACAGCTGCCTAACAGGTACTCAAGCAGGTAAAGTATAAATCAACAGATAAAGTATACAATGATCAACAAATACAGTATATTAATTATAATTCAGATATGGCAAGTGTGTATATTAAATGTAAAACTTATTCTACAACAGTTTTATAAAAAATGAGGCTTATGGCTAAATCTTATCAGTTTTGCTTGTTAAGATATTAAGTTCTTAATTTAAACCAGTAACCTGTCTGATATAAAAGGACAGGATAGAATCTGGATAATGGTTTAACAAAATTTTGACTAGGATCAAGGTTTCTTATACTAAACAGTAGACTCATTGATAATTTTTAAGATTGATTCCTGGATATTTGCCTTTGCTAAATTCAAAGGCCAAAAACAATGGTCTTTTCCCAGATCATTGCTACAATTTATGCACCTGTATTTTGCTAAAGCTATAGCAAAAAATCCCTTAAAGGATTTTATGCTAAATTTTACAATTGGCTCTTCCAATGGAGGAACTGCATATATGGCTAATTATAATAAAAATTATGGAGCATAACAAGGCTCCTTCAAAGCAACTCATACAAGTTGACAGCAGATCCTGATGCAAACGGATCTGGCTTGTTGACACCAAGCTGACCTTTGCTAAGACAAGGTGAAAAGCCCTTGCAATGCATCATGAAAAACCCGACCTATATATATTTGGGGTCGAGGATGTGTTTGTGCTTTTTTCACAGAAAGAAAATGAATTCTGAACGTGATGTCGAGGCTGCGGACACAGAAGAGTTCCAGACTTCCAGAGGTGATTGAGGAGAGATCTTTGGTCCGGTCTTCCCTACCCCCAAGGAAAGGAGTGCCTGCTGACAAAACCAGCTACACCACTCTGCATGGTGTCACCCAGCCCCCCAGAATCCAGGGAGACCCGGCTGACATAAGGGCCAGGATGTGCTCCATGTACCTGAAACCAGCTCGCCTCACCCTGGCTACCCCACCTGTCCAGGAGCACAAATGCTAAACTGCTTCTGCAGCTTGAACTCTGGTCTGCTTTGGAGCTGAGTTGCAGACTAAACATCAGACTGCTTTAAACCTTGGGACACAGAACTCATTTTAATTAAAATATTAACCTCTCTTCACTTAAGAAGGGGGAAAATTGGGGGTTCCTGTGACTGTTGCCCAGAGGCTGTAACTGGTGGTATATGATAACAACAATGTAGGTCATTGTACTCCCACTGAATTTGAGCTAATGATATTTGTAACTGCTTATAGATAATGGGTAAAGTTTGACACATGTTGTAAAGTGTTTGGTTTTAATGCATATGTTTAAAATTTTGGATTTTGATCCCTTTTACACTGCCCTAATTTTTTGGCAGGCAGCACACGTAACTTTATGTGGAGTAGGCACTTAGGAATGTGGTCATTCCATAGGCCAGACTAAAAGGTGAATACTGGGTTGGGAAAAAGCCCTTTCTTCTTATCTGGAGATGGAGTTACTGGTGCCAAAACTATATCATTATATCTTTTGTTTGAGGAGCTCTTCAGAGTCTTTTCATTAATGACAGACGCAGGGGCCCAATGACGGGAGTTAATGTGGATCCTCGCCTGAAGAGCACACCATACCGAGGTTGTAGAAACCGGCTCAACATGGCATGGTTCAGGTATGAGGGTGCTCTCCACATGGCCTAAGACAGGGTACCCTGTGATCTGCTTACTTTAATCCTGCTAGATGCCTTTTACTTGAGGAGCTCCAAGGACGGGCGACTTATGGCAGGATAATCCCCCAACCTAAGGCAGGGCCCTGGGAACCCTAGGAAGGGTAAGGGGAAAAAAAAAAGGCCTGGTCCCCACTTGACCTAGTAGTCATCGGGCACCCCTCTGTTCCCAGGAGAGAGGGATTACTTCACCACTCGAGAGGAGGGTCTCTCCTTGTCTCAGTCCCTTCTCCTTTGCTCTGACACCATGGTTGACTCTGACTGGTGCTCTCCACTTGATAGCTGCCTGCCTTTGTATGGGAGGGGGGAGGGGATCTGTTGGGAGCTGTTTCCCCCTAGAGATCACTGCAGGAACCATCGCCCTGGGGAGACTATGGGGAACCCCACACCCATGGTTGTACTGGGATTGGTTCTGTTGCCCCACACCCAGTTGAAGCTGTTAATGGAGAAAAATAAAATAAATAAATAAATAAATAAAAAACAAAAAAAATCCCACGCAAAAAAAAAAAAGCCCACGGGGGCTGGAGAGATGGCTCAGTGGTTAAGAGCATTGCCTGCTCTTCCAAAGGTCCTGAGTTCAATTCCCGGCAACCACATGGTGGCTCACAACCATCTGTAAAGAGTCTGGTGCCCTCTTCTGGCCTGCAGGCATACATACAGAATATTGTATACATAATAAATAAATAAATAAATAAATAAATAAATAAATATTTTTTAAAAAAAGCCCAGGACCAGATGTTTTAATGCAGAATTTTACCAGAAATACCAAGAACAGCAGATACCTATACGCCTTAATGTGTTTCACATTATAGAAACATAAGAGTCTTGCCAAACTCTTTTCTTGAAACTGCAGTTACCCTGACAGCTAAACCACACAAAGACTTAACCAAGAAAGACAATTACAGACCTATCTCACTCATGAACATTGATGCAAAAATTCTCAATAAAATAGTGACAAACCATCTTTAATGAGGTCTAGTGCCCTCTTTTGGCTACAGAAGGAAGAGCTGGAGAGATAGTTCAGTGGTTAAGAGCATTGGCTGTCCTTCCAAAGGTCAGAAGTTCGATTCCTGGCAACCACTTAATGGCTCACAACCATCTGCAATGAGGTCTGGTGCCCTCTACTGGCAACAGAAGGAAGAGGCAGAAGAGATAGCTCAGTGGTTAAGAGCATTGCCTGCTGAGTTTGATAGGGCCAGGGCCAGGGCCCTCCAGGGCCAGGGCCAGGGCGAGGCTTTAACTTTAACATAGCAAAATTACATGTAACAAAACAGTTATAAAGCAAGAATGACAGTTACAATATTTACATCTACTTTATCTTTTATCATAACTAAGGAAAACTATAAGTATCTATATATTCTTTAACTCCATCAAAGACTCCAGAAGGATATAATTTTACCTAATTAAAAAAGAAATAAGCAACTTCCAAACTCTAGAAATTACAGAGACATCTCACTGCCTGGACAGCCATCCAAAGTTCCTCTGTACCGTTGGGGCACCCATCTTCGGCCTACAGGCCCATGGTATCCAGCAGACATTTCCATGAAGCAGGAATGTTCAAAGGCAGTTCAGTCAATATCTGCTATGTCCTACAGAATGTCTCGCAGACTCTTTCATGAATCAGGAACCCCGAAAGATCATCTCACCTTTAGACAAATTCAGTAGTCCTCTCTCTGCGGGTTCTCTGTGTCCAGTTTATGCATCAGTCCAGGCAAGAGCAGTTTCTTGCCCAAATGTCTATCAAATTTCATAAGAATCCTCTTTGATGCCCATCTTCTTCTTGAAGTAGATTAGTGCTGCCAAGAGCAGAGTGTCTCATTGTCATAAAAATCTCTAAGTTATTAAAACATTAAATATTTCATAGTCTTTGAAAGACACGAAGAATGCCTATCTAACTGAAATATATCTATATATCTAGAAAAACTAACATAACTATAAACTTGACTATTATTAATGATTATCCATTAACAACTTATATACATTACATTTTTAAATGAACTATATAATCACAATTCCTTAATCAAGATCAGAAACACATATACATATAACAATATTGACCTTAAATTGAAATCACTAAAGCAAAATCCATATCAATGTAAATTATTCATACCTATATTATATCCCCCTTTAAATGTAAAAGAACATTTATAAACCATATTTGGGAACATGGGTGCAGTTTTCTCTCTCCAAACTGCTTCCTGCTGAATGGGGGCATTGATAATTAGGTCTTTCATGGTATAACCTGTGTGCTAGTTTCATCTCAGTTGGCAGTTGAGCGAAGCAATTTTCTGAAGGTGTTCACAGCAACCCTTCAGGAGGACATGGTCCATCATACCATATTGGGATAGAAGCAATCTACAGACTCTCACCCTCTGTGAAAACAAAATAAGAAACTCCTTTCCAAAGCATCATATCCTTAGATCCAAATTTCAAAGTCAAGCCACTTTCAAAATATCTATGTTGGATTAGTTCAGCAGCATTTATATACAAATATATTTTAGAAGATGTTGCTTCTTCCTCACCATTAAAATAATTCAAGGAGAGCATAATAGCATACAGTATCAAGATTCTCTGTGTATTTTCCATCTTTGTGTGCTTTATTTTAACCTCTATTTTGTTTATTTTTACTTTTATTTTTTTACTTTTTGAGACAGGTTCTCTGTATCTTTGACCTGGAATAACTCTGTAGACCAGGCTGTCCTTGAACTCTCAGAGATCTCTGCCTCCCAGGCATTGGGATTAAAGGCATGTGCTACCATACCTTGAAGTCACAGAGGTCAATCTCCCTCTGCCTTCCAAGTGTTGGGATTAAAGGTATGTCCTACCACACCCAGCTACTCTCTTTCTTCCTTTTTTTTAGCCTGCATATATTTTTTAATTTATTTATTTATTTATTAAAGATTTCTGTCTCTTCCCCACCACCGCCTCCCATTTCTCTCCCCCTCCCCCAATCAAGTCCCCCTCCCTCGTCAGCCCAAAGAGTAATCAGGGTTCCCTGCCCTGTGGGAAGTCCAAGGACCACCACCTCCATCCAGGTCTAGTAAGGCTACTGCACGTATTGGCTTTGTGGGAGCCTGAATATATTTTTAACACACAGTAAACCATTTAGAAATTTTCATTGTCTTTGAATCTCTCTTTACTGTATCTCTCTCTCTCTTTTTCTGACCACACGAGCCTTTAAATTACTGAGCAATATGGGTGGATTAAAGCCGTGGCTTTGGCAGCCAGACCCAGCGCATTCCTTAGCTTTCCAGCCTCATGGCTGAGGTACTGGCTGTAGCCATGTTTACTGCCACAACTCTATGGCATTTCAAGGTCCCTGCCTGTTGCGGGAGGTCCTTCCGCCCCTCCAACCAATAACTGCTGAGATACCAGCCCATTGGGGCGTGGTTTCTCTCCCTTTAAAAGAAGCGGCTATTTCCTTTCTCGCTCTCTTCACTTCCTGCTCCGCTGGAGACTAGACTCCCTTCCTTGTTGCGCAGATGGCTGTTGTCCGGGACGGTGGTCTGTAAGTTTTCCCTTTTTAAATAAATAACATCCTATTAATTATAACTCCAAACTGGTGTGGCATTGTTCGTGACTTACGCCTTCATTTTGGCGCCCAACGTGGGGCTTTTAGGACCTCTCCTTCCCCCGCTCGGCAGCGGCCACGAGTTCGGCTGGGCGCAAGCCCTCCCTTCCTCAGCCGCGGCCTGTGCCTTGCGGCGGCTGTGTGACCTGTGCCTTGTGCATGGAGCCAGCAGTTTAATATAAATTATCACACACTGGCTTTTCTTGCTGCAGTTCTTTGCTTTTTTAGACACCTCAGATTGACTTCACGTCCCCACGCACCCTATTCTGCCTCCCCACGTGGATTTAAACTCCACAGGCCCGCGTAATCTCTGCCTGCGTGGTTTACTCTTTTCTGAGTTGTTTTTAAATCTCCCTTGCAAGTACAACTCTTAAGTGGTGCGAACCAGAGCACACGGTTGCTGGTTGCAGAAGCTGCAACCCCTCAGGGTTACTCTGTCACGTGGAGGCATACACGGCTTCCGGGTTACTCTTCTCTACCCCTGGATTCTGGGTTTATGGTTCTGTATACACCGTTTTTTGTTTAGTTCGTGACTTAGGCCCCAGTGCTGAGTCCGAGATACACTCGGCCTTCAGGCCCATAATATCCAGAGAGGCAGGACGATCTCTGAAGCTGGCTGGGCGGTGGTGGCATATGCCTTTAATCCCAGCACTCGGAAGGCAGAGGCAGACGGATCTCTGTGAGTTCGAGGCCGGCCAGGCAGTGGTGGTGCACGCCTTTAATCCCAGCACTCAGGAAGCAGAGACAGGCGGATTTTGGTGAGTTCGAGGCCAGCTGGATAATAGGTAAGATGGCAGTTTTCGTTTCCAACATGAATTTAACTGTTTGGGCTACCAATACAATGGGTCTTATCATGCAAGGTTTATATGACTATGAGGATAACTTAATTTACTGGCTACTAGGTTCTAGTATTCTTTTGAATATTCTATCATTTAGGAAGAATATGGTACTCCTAAGAACCATAGGTCAGGAGATTCAGGATTCAAAAGAGGCAATAATAAAAAGACTTGAAATGATTGAAGAAATTTTTGGAGCTGGTGAACAGAGTAATAAGGCACAAGGACAGGATCCAATGCCAACACCAGCTATTAGAACTGGCTTACCTAAGGTTTTAGCGGCATACCCTATACTTAATTCTGACAAAGCGTCAACTTCTAAAGGCTCAAAGGGAGTCAGAGAAGCTAGATGGACACCAATAGCAATGAATGATCTAAAAGAAATTAAGCAGGCTATTATTAATTTCGGCTTACAAAATGCATATGTAAAGGAAATGATAAGGACTTGGGCTTCTAATGCTAGAGCTACCCCCTATGATTTCCATCAGTTAGTGTCTGCAGTTTTAGATAAGGGACCTTCCTTGATGTTTGGAATTTATTTCAGAGAAGAATCCAAACATATGGAACAACAAGGAAGAGCAAAATGTATTGAGGTTTCCCAAGATCAAATTCTTGGTGCAGGAGAATATGCTGATCCACAGGTCCAAGCTCTTTATGACGATGAAGTACTGTGTCTATGTCACCAAGCAGCTTTAAATGCTTGGAATAGGATACAAGATCCAGGAAAAAGGGTTGAATCATATACCAGAATTAGGCAGGGACAGAGAGAGCCCTTTATTGACTTTTTGCAAAGATTAATTAAGGCTCTGGACATAGGGGTAACAGACCCAGAATCTAGACGAATACTTCTTGAATCTCTAGCTTTTGAGAATGCAAACATAGAATGCAAAAAGATAATTGGGCCTTTAAAGTCTAGATCAGCACCTATGGATGAATGGATTCAGCATACGATGAATGTTGAGGCGTTTAGCTATAATGATGAATCTTGGGTAGGAGAAGCAGTTTCCACAGCAATGAGGAGACATCAAACTGCCAGGTGTTTTAATTGTGGTAAATTAGGACATCTGAAAAGGGATTGCAGGCACAGAATTTCTAGGAATAATATCTCCTCTGGGAATGACAAAAATAGGAGACCTAGGCCTTCAGGTATATGTAGGCGATGCGGTAAAGGCCGACATTGGTCCAACGAATGCAGGTCAACATCAGACAAACAAGGCAACCCGATACAGCCGGGAAACTCCTTGAGGGGCCTCTCGCAGGCCCCCAAGCCAACAGTAGCCCAGTCATTCCCAGTCACAGTGGAGAACGTGCCTCACCAAGAAAATTAAAAGCTCCAATTTCTTTTGTAAAAAGTAATACTGGTCTAAATGATGAATTACGCGTGGAGGATGAGTCAAAAAACTCAGTAGGACAGAGTAAACGTATATTTTGGCAGACTTCTATTAACGATCGAAGACCAAAGCTAAGAGTCTGTATAAATGGCACTTTTATTGAAGGCTTATTAGACACAGGTGCGGATGTAAGTATCATTACTCCAGAATCCTGGCATCCGAATTGGCCTCTTCAAGAGGTAGATGTTCAGTTTCTGGGAATTGGAACCCTATCTCGTGTAAAACAAAGCACAAGATGGGTTGAATGCATAGGGCCCGAAGGGCAAATAGGAAGACTAAGGCCATATATAGCCAATATTGCCATAAATTTATGGGGCCGTGACCTGCTACAGCAATGGAATACCCAGATTAACATTCCTGTAGTTCCAGGAACTCATAATTCTAGGAAAGATATGATGCGGTATTATGGAAAAGGTCACCAGCCATTCAGGCTGTACAAGAACATACAACAAATACCAAACCTTTAGAGGTACCAACAGCCCTACCTTTAAAATGGCTAACTGAGAAGCCAATATGGATCAAACAGTGGCCTTTAGCTGAAGATAAATTGCAGGCATTGGAACAGCTGGTGCAAGAGCAACTAGATGCTCACCATATTGAAGAATCAACCAGCCCTTGGAATTCTCCTGTGTTTGTTGTAAAAAAGAAATCTGGTAAATGGAGAATGGTGACAGATCTAAGAGCTGTCAACAAAGTAATTCAACCTATGGGCCCACTACAATCTGGAATTCCTTTGCCTTCTCTACTACCAAAAGGATGGCCTCTTATAGTTCTTGATTTGAAAGATTGTTTTTTCACTATACCGTTACAAGAAAAGGATAGAGAAAAATTTGCCTTCACAGTGCCTACTTATAATAATTCTCAGCCTAATAGGAGATATCAATGGACTGTCCTCCCACAGGGTATGCTCAATAGTCCTACATTGTGCCAATATTTTGTAAGTAAGCCATTGGAAATAATTCGTAAACAATTCCCCAAGTCCATAATTTATCATCACATGGACGACATCTTGTTATCTGATTCAAATAAAGATACTTTAGAAAGGATGTTTGAAGAAGTAAAAAAAGTCTTGCCTAGGTGGGGATTACAAATTGCCCCTGAAAAGATTCAAAGAGGAAATTCTATTAACTACCTAGGTTACAGAATAGGGTTGGAGAAAATTAAAACGCAAAAGGCACAAATTAGGAGAGACCAGTTAAAGACTCTTAATGACTTCCAAAGATTGTTAGGAGATATTTCCAGTCTACGACCAGCTGTTGGGATAACACCTGATCTAATAGTTCATTTAAACAAAACCTTAGATGGTGATAAAGATTTGAATAGTCCAAGAAAACTGACAGCTGAAGCAGAAAAGGAACTGACAATGATTGAGGAAAAATTACAGGAGGCACATGTGGATAGGGTGAACCCAAATCTTAGCTGCATCCTAGTCATATTGCCTTCCAGAATTTCTCCTACTGGGATTCTAATGCAGAGGGAAGATATTATTTTAGAGTGGATATTTATACCTAATAAACCAAGTAAAAAATTAAAAACTTATGTGGAAAAAGTCTCTGAATTAATTATAAAAGGTAAGCTGAGACTTCGTCAACTAGCAGGTATAGACCCAGCAGAAATTATAGTGCCTTTTACTACTGAAGAAATAAAAAAGTTATGGGAAGACAATGAACCATGGCAAAGAGCTTGTGCTAATTTTTTGGAGAAATTAATAGCAACTATCCCAAAAGTGATAGACTTAACCTCATAAAGAGAACTTCTTGGATTCTTCCTAAAATTGTACGTGATGCTCCAATAACTGGAGCCCGTACGTTCTATACTGATGCGAATAAATCAGGGAAAGCAGGTTACAAGTCAGATGAATTGAGTAAGGTGGAACAAAGCCCTTATAATTCTGTCCAGAAGGCAGAATTATATGCCATTCTTATGGTGCTAAGGGATTTTAAAGAACCTCTTAATATAGTTACAGATTCTCAATATGCAGAAAGAGTTATCTTGCATATTGAAACCGCAGAATTTATACCAGATGACACAGAGTTGACTTCATTGTTTATCCAGGTACAAGACATAATCAGGAATAGGCTTTGTCCGATGTACATAACACACATCCGGTCCCATACAGGTCTGCCTGGTCCTCTAGCCCAAGGCAATGCTGAGATTGATCAATTATTGATTGGAAGTGTGTTGCAGGCCTCAGAATTTCATAAAAAGCATCATGTCAATAGTAAAGGCCTAAAGAAAGAATTTTCCATTACTTGGCAACAAGCTAAAGACATTATAAAGAGATGTCCTACTTGTTCTTTCTATAATCAAACACCGTTGCCTGCAGGGAGTAACCCAAAGGGTACTAAGAGAAATGAAATCTGGCAGATGGATGTGTTCCACTTTATGGAATTTGGTAAATTAAAATATGTACACCACACCATAGACACGTATTCAGGTTTTCAATGGGCTACTGCCCTGAGTTCAGAAAAGGCTGATTCAGTAATCACACATTTATTGGAAGTTATGGCCATCATGGGTATACCTGCACAAATAAAGACAGATAATGGTCCAGCATATGTATCTAAGAAAATGAAACGCTTTTTTGACTATTATAATATAAAACACATTACAGGTATACCAAATAATCCTACAGGACAGGCAGTTATAGAAAGATCAAATCGTACTATAAAGGATATGCTGAACAAACAGAAAGGGACTGAAAATACCCCCAGAAATAGATTACATAATGCTCTATTAACCTTGAATTTTCTTAACGCTAATGAGAAAGGAACGACAGCAGCAGAAAGACATTGGATAATGGAAAAGTCTGCTGAACTAAATCAACCGATTTATTTCAAAGATGTGCTGACCTCTCAATGGAAGCCAGGAGATGTGCTACGTTGGGGAAGGGGTTTTGCTCTTGTTTCCACAGGAGAAGAAAAATTGTGGATACCATCAAAATTAATAAAGTTTCGATTTGAAGAGGAGAAACCTCTTGGAAAGGAGAAATGACAACCCATCCACAATGATGATATTCATACAGGTGGTAAGAAAAACATAGAATGGGGGCAGGGTTCTGTTCTTATCTCCATAGGAAAACACTCATCTTTGAAAAATTCAAAGGACCCTGGATGTTTGGATACTGACAGATGGAAAAATACCTGCCCAATAGGAAATATCAAGAAAACGGAATGGGTTGTGTAAGTAAAATATATTAAACCATATTTCTAAATATATAGAGCTGGTTTTGAAGTTGGACTCTGGCTCAGTCCCTCTCCAATTCCAAGCCTGTTGGTAAGAGAAAAACCCAGAGTTTCTGGAGTTTCTGACTCATGTCAAGAGCCATGATATGGGACAGAAAGAAATATGAGTTTAGAAAACATCTTTGCTTTTCTTCATGTCTATCATACTTTTCATTGAATATATCTATCATGCCTTTCATTGAATATATATATGTCTATATGATTAATGCTTAAGTTTTTCACAATGAACAATGAGTCTTTCCTGAAGTGACATTTGAAGTTTCCAGGAAGAAGATGGGGCCCCACAACAACAACTCTACCTGGTTGATATGACGTCATGATACTGATAGCGATACTACAAGACCTGTTTTGGGTACCAACTGCACAAGACGATCCCAACTTGGTTAGCTGAAATGGTGCACATCTTGTACAACATTCTGGCCAGACCTCCACAAAATACTCAGAGACTATTTGCAATTTTAAAAGACATTGATCTTGAAATTTAACCATCATTTTACTTTCACAGGATCCCCCAGAAAGAACGTCGCCCCCATGACAGCTGGAAGTAATTCTAGAGGACGACGTCCCCTCTCCCAGTAAAGTTTGCCCCTGGGTTTAGGGACATCATTTAGGGGTTGGGAGGGTGAGGGAGGAATTTTATAAGCTCAGGGATCATTTTGAAAAAAAGAAAAAAAGGGATTGATGGGATAATAGATTTATAATTGTGAGTTACTGTTTTTAGACAAATATATTGATATCGATTTTTGTATATTGATACAAAGTTAAATTATATTGACTATTGTATGCATGCATGTTTCTACCTCTGTTTAAAACATTTTTTTATGTATTGACATATATTGTATTGATATATATATATTGTATATATTTACCATATTGCAGTGTACATTTCTACCTCTGATTAAGATACTCATATATTGTTTGTATATTGATATATATTTACCATATTGCAATGTATATTTGTACATTGTTTATATTTGGAGGTCATTATCCTCATTTGTTTCACAGTCGTTTATTGTCTTAGTCTTTAAGTTAGATAGATATTGAGAATTATATAGATTATAGTCATCTAAGTTTGTCATTTATAATTAGACTAATCAGGTTCTTTAGATATATAGAGATTATACTCAGTATAGACAGACGGTCTTCGACCTCTTCAAAGAGCTGTAGAAAATGGCCTTTAATCTAACTCAGAGTTTTGTGGTAGTGAGACACAATTGCTCCTGGCAACACCGCTCTATTCCCGAGAGAATGTTGAGCACCAACGACACTCCACCTGGAGCCTTTTCTTTTGGCAGAACTGGCCTTGGGGCAAAGAAATGCCCATACCTCAACCACTGACAGAGATACAGAGCGTGCATCAATGGATAAAACAGGACTGTCATATCCTGCCAAGACAGGGTAAGATAGTTTTGAAAAGTTGCTTGCCTTTGAAAATGGTATGTCAGTTATGTTAGGCCTTAGCCAAAGTTGGTTGCTTCGACGCTGCAAACATGACTTTGGGTGATTGCCCAGGTAGCTAGTTGTCTCTGTGATTTGTTGCATGTTTTGGAAGTTGTTTTACTGAACTTCCTAATTACTCAGGTAACATTATTTCCCTTCTCAGATCTTCGATGGGGTTGAAGACTATATAAATGTAGTTACTTTTTTCTCATGACTTGGCCAAGTTATTTATTATACAAGACCTAAGCTAGTTAGAATAGGATATTTGTACTTATTGTATTTAATTTTGTAGTAGGTTTAGAACTTTCTTACTTAAACAAAAGGGGGAGGTGTTGCGGGAGGTCCTTCCGCCCCTCCAACCAATAACTGCTGAGATACCAGCCCATTGGGGCGTGGTTTCTCTCCCTTTAAAAGAAGCGGCTATTTCCTTTCTCGCTCTCTTCACTTCCTGCTCCGCTGGAGACTAGACTCCCTTCCTTGTTGCGCAGATGGCTGTTGTCCGGGACGGTGGTCTGTAAGTTTTCCCTTTTTAAATAAATAACATCCTATTAATTATAACTCCAAACTGGTGTGGCATTGTTCGTGACTTACGCCTTCACCTGCCAGCAAGTAAGTTGCAGCATCCTGTGCTTGCAAACTGCACGAACCGCCTGCGTAAAAGAGTCAGAGTTTGCCCTGGCAGGACAGCCCAGAAATCCAGGGCCAGGGTAGACTTCAAAGCCCACCCCTGCAATGGCAGACTTTCTCCAACAAAGCCACACCTCTTAATAATGCCACTCCCTTTATGGACCATTTTTATTTTGAAACCACCACAGGCAGCTCATGGGACAAGTACCAGAAGAGCTCCAGAAAGGAGTCCTTGTGCCAGTGTTCTGTGGTAGTCCAGTGATGTCCACTTCCTAAGTCCTAGCAATGAAAAGCACTGTGCTCACCCTCTCCTCAGTGAAGTCCACTGGTCCACCAGCACCTAGGCCTCAGCCACATCCTCCAGTGGCACTCCTGAAAGCTGCCTTCATGAAAGGCACTGTGCCTGTCCCTTCTGTACTTGGCGGAATGGGATGGTTGGGATAAAGGAAGGGTGCATATGTGAGCAGGGAAGTATATATCTTAATTAAGGGAGCCATCTTAGGGTTGGCAAGAGACTTGACTCTAGAGGAGCTCCCAGGTGTCCAGGAGATGTCCCCAGTTACTTCCTTGGGCAGCTGAGGATAGGGAACCTGAAATGGCCCTATCCTGTAGCCATACTAATGAATATCTTGCATATCACCATAGAACATTCATCTGGCGATGGATGGAGATAGAGAACTCTGGGAGTTCGAGGCCAGCCTGGTCTTCAAGTGCTAGTGCCAGGACAGGCACCAAAGCTAACAGAGAAACCCTGTCTCGAAAAACCAATATATATAGGTAGGCTTGGGAGAAAAAAAAGAAAAAAGAGAGTAGTTGGGTGTGGTGGCATACACCTTTAATCCCAAAACGTGTGATTAAAATCCCCCACAAAAAAAAGATTTGAGAAAATATACATCAAAAAACAAACAATCCATTAAACATTGAACAGGGTTCTCATTAGAAAAATATGAAATGGCTGAGAAACACTTAAAGAAGTTAACTTAAACAACTTAAAGTTGAACATCCTTAGCAATCAGGGAAATGCAAATCAAAAGTACTGTGAGATTCCACCTTGTACCTGTCATAATGGTTCAGATCAATAACACAAGTGAAAGCAAATGTAAAGCCAGGTAAACACTCCTCCATTGCTGCTGGGAGTGAAAACAGACACACCCAATATCGAAATGAATATGGTAGTTTCATCAAATGTTGAAGATAGATCTGCCTCAAGATCTATTCTTGGGTATTATACCAAAGACATCCCAAACAAAAATATATACTCAATATTATTCATAATAGTAAGAAACTGGAAACAAACTAGATGTCCCTCAAACAAGGAATAAATAAAGAAAACATGATATATTTACACAATGCTGTATTGTACAGATGTTTAAAAGAAGGCAAGATGAAATTTGGAGGAAAATGGCTGAAAGTAAATATATTATCCTGTGCAGTGTACCCCAGACCTATAAAGATATATGATATTTGTTGATCTGTAAGTAGATATTACCTATTTAGTAAAGGATAACCTAACTATAATGCACAGATACAGAGCAGTTAAATGAAGAAGAGAATTACAGCAGTGATGGGTAAATCTCCTGGGAATGGTAAATAGAATTTTATTGGTGGATAGGAACAGGAGGGATCATGTGAAAGGAAGGGAAGGAGTCAGAGAGTTATGTGTAGGAAGACTGAAATAAGTGGGTATTTAGGGGGCAGTATAGAATTCTAGTACAGAACAGAGGAAACAGATAGTCATTCTCCATGAAAGAAAGTAAGAAACCAAAAAAAGAAGAAAAAACTTAAGAGAAAGTAAGAAACCTATAATCTGAATAAAGCAACATCAGTATTATGCATATCTGCCACATTATATATTGTAAAGTAGAATTCTACATATGTGGTTTTTGTTTACATAGTATGACATTTCAAATTATATTTTGAACAAATGAATGTGTTATGACAGGGAAAGCATTCAATAAGCCAGTAACCAACATAACTGTCAGGTGGAGGTCATTCCATACATTGTCATTTCCTCTATTTTTTCCTGTTTCCTTTTATTTATTTATTTATTCTTTTTAAAAAAGAAAACAAACTATCTTTCTTTTTTTATTCCCTTATCCTCACCTCCTCTCATTTCCTCCAATTGCTCCAGCAACCCACTCCCAATCCATTTCTCAGAAAGGGTAAGGCACATTGCTTTGGGGAATGTACAAGGCACTTCCTACTACATCTAGGCTGAGGAAGGTGTCCATGTAAAGAGAATAGGTTACCAGAAGGCCAGTACAAGCAATAGGGATAAATCTGGATGCTACTGTCAGTGGCCCTCAGTCTGCCCCAGCCATGACTGTGCCAACCATATTCAGGGGGACTAATTTGGTCCTACGCTTGTGCCTTCCCAGAGTGGCTGGTGTTGGTGAACTCCCACTAGCTCAGGTAGATTATTTCATTGGTATATCCATCATGGTGGTGACCTCTTTGCTCATATTCTCATTCCTCCCACTCTTCTACTAGACTTTGTCCGATTAGTCCAGTGCTCCTATTTGGGTCTCTGCATCTATTGCCATCACTTGCTGGAGGAAGAATCTATGGTGATATTTAAGATAGTCATCAGACTACAGGGCAAGGTCAGTTCGGACACTCTTTCCTCTATTGCTTAGGGTCCTAGCTGAGTTCATCATTGTGGATTCTTGGGAATCTCTCTAGAGACAGGTTGTTTTCCTAAAACTATAATGGTTCCCTCAATCAAGGTGTCTCTTTTCTTGCTCTCATCTCTGTTCTTCCTCCATCTCAACTATCCCTGAAGTTTACCTCACATCTCTGTTTCTCCCCTCTTCTTCCTTTTCCACCCTCCCTGCTTCACTTCTCCTTTTTGTCTTTAGGCCAGTAGCAACCCCAGATTTAGTCTATTTCACTCACCTGGTGTCATTCATTTTATACTAGCTGCCTTTTATAAAAGTCTGGATCTATGCCTTCCTGAAGTTTGTCTTATGAAATTGTCATTGTGCCTGTATCTGTCCATAATGAGGAATTTATTCTGTCATTTTATTGAACAGAACAAGGGGCATCAAAAGGGAAAGGTTTGGGGATACTGCCCTTAAGTCTTTAAATAATTTTACAAGGATTTGTCAGTGAACCCCATTGACACCACCTGATACCAATAATAGACAGTACTACAAACACCACTGCATATCCAGTTATATCTCTCTACTGTATTTAGCATTTATTTTCAAAGAGATTAATTTACAGTTTCATGTATGCCTTAGCGTAGGTTACAAAAATAATTAACTAACAGAAAATTAAAGAAAGTAAGGTTGGTTTTTACAATGTTCTCTTATAAGGACGTAATAATGAAACAGTTCACAGTATGCAAAGGAGAAGACTTTCTGGCAAAGATTCATAAACCATAGCACTTAAGACCCAGTAGTGACAAATGAGACTTCATAAGTCTAACTGCCATTCATAGATGGCTGACTGCTGACTTTTGAAAGAAAAGACAGTGTTAAAATTAGGAAAATAACAATACAAGACAAACATCTGAAAGTGATTCTAGAACATTCCTAGAATGAAAAAGCTATATATCAAAAAAAGAGAGAGAGAAACAAAGAAGCAAACAAAAATAAAATTGTCATTGGCATTAAAACTAGGACATAAACCTAAACAGAAATCTCAAAAGATGTATAAATATGTCTGAGAAGTATTTTCTAAAGTTCAACATGCTTAGCAATCAGTGAAATGCAAATTAACTATCCATTGCAATTTCTTTCCCGTATCCGAATGACTAAGAAAAATAACACTAATAAGGATAACAAATACTGCTGTATGGCTGAAGAAAAGGTAATTATTTGTTCACATTATTTGAGAGGTCACAGTGGTAAAGCAAATGGAATCAATGTGGAATTGCCTCCAAAAGCTAAAAGATTTTATATCAATCACATTTGCTGAATTTTATTTGGCTTAGGTATCAAGGTATCATGTGTGTCCTCATGAAAAGAATATCACACTGTTTCTTCTTCTAGTTTTTTCAATAATTTGAGGAGAATTCATGTTTGTTCTAGAAAAATTACCAAAAATTAAAAAATACAATCTGCAACCATTATTCTGCTACAAGTTTGGGGTTTAAAATTATTCCTAATGTCTTATCTTTTACCACCAACTACTGTGTCTCTAAGCCTCCATCCCAGAAATTTCTCACATATATTTACTGCTAAAAGAGAGACTCACCTGCAGTCATAGTTCAGACAATAAGAAAATGTTCAAATTAAAGTGTCCTTTCAATATCTTCCCTTCAGGGTGATTCAAAGGATAGCTCAACCGGAATTATAAGAGATGGTAAGGATCAAAGAAGATAGATGACTATAAAGAAGCACTGTTTCAGCAAACACTGGAAATCTCAAGTGTTTCATGGGAGCTGAACAAAGGCAAGCCAGATCAAAATCCCAGGCTTCTTTCCAACTAGCTCTCATAACTTTAATTAATCCATGTATTTTACTCTATGTGCTGACACACAACACACATCCAGCTTCCTCCATCTGTGGTGGCAACTTGCCTGTCTCAACTCCTCCCGTACTTCCACTGTATTCCTGCAAGACCTGAACGTATCTCCTACTTAGCTTTTATCCATATACTTCCTATTTTGTAAATCACAGTAATACATGTTCACAGTATATACATGTCCCAGGAAAAATCTGCTTCTTTGTTATGACATATTTAAGTTGTTACTATCATCCACAGAACATCTCACATTAATGTTACCGTGCCATTAATGAATAGATTATCAAAACAAAAAATGCAAAAAATGGTTAAAATATTTAATATTTTTATTGCAAAGGAGAAATATACTTGAAGTTCAAAATCAGCAGTTATAAATATAAAATCACAAATAAGTACAGGAAAATGTTTATGTAGAATGTAATCACATCACCTAAACAACGATATGCCAAGATCTAAAATATCATTCAAAATCTGAAATAGTGTGATATTGACTGCTCCTTTAACATACTATATTGCTATACAGTTAAGAAATACTATTGCTTAATTCATTCTTACTAGAGATATTTACTTATTAATATTTCATATTTGAATTGTAATGTCCCCAACAATGGTGCATAATTAATTCATTTCTCAATGAATGTTTCATGACTATAATATTCAAATCTAAACACAATGTTTTTAAATTTATAGGAACAATAGTACCGGATAAGCATTGACTAAACTTGGAAAGTATTTGCAGGATTTGAATCTGTGGAATAATTTGTTCAATATATGAAGACTGGTAAATTAAAGTCGTGTGAGTTAAACTAAGGAATTTTTAGAAGTGTACCCATTATATGAATTCTATGATGCTTTCTAAGACTTGAGCGTGTAGTAAAGGACTTGCCACATTCTTGACATCTGTAAGGTTTCTCATCAGTATGGGTTCTGTGGTGACCTTGAAGATTTACATGACGAGTAAATGACTTGCCACATTCTTGGCATCTGTAAGGTTTCTCACCAGTATGGATTCTGTGATGTCTGTGAAGTGTTGAGATATCGGTAAAGGACTTGCCACATTCTTGACATCTGTAAGGTTTCTCACCAGTATGGGTTCTGTGATGATCTTGAAGATTTACATGATGAGTAAATGACTTGCCACATTCTTGGCATCTGTAAGGTTTCTCACCAGTATGGAGTCTGTGATGTCTGCGAAGTGTTGAGACCTGGGTAAAGGACTTGCCACATTCTTGGCATCTGTAAGGTTTCTCACCAGTATGGATTCTGTGATGTCTGTGAAGTGTTGAGATATCGGTAAAGGACTTGCCACATTCTTGGCATCTGTAAGGTTTCTCACCAGTATGGATTCTGTGGTGAGCTTTAAGATTTGCACGGAGAGTAAAGGACTTGCCACATTCTTGACATCTGTAAGGTTTCTCACCAGTATGGGTTCTGTGGTGATCTTGAAGATTTACATGACGAGTAAAGGACTTGCCACATTCTTGACATCTGTAAGGTTTCTCACCAGTATGGGTTCTGTGGTGATCTTGAAGATTTACATGACGAGTAAATGACTTGCCACATACCTGACATCTGTAAGGTTTTTCACCAGTATGGATTCTGTGATGAGTGTGAAGTGTTGACATATTGGTAAAGGACTTGCCACATTCTTGACATCTGTAAGGTTTTTCACCAGTATGGATTCTGTGGTGAGCTTGAAGATTTGCACGGAGAGTAAAGGACTTGCCACATTCTTGACATCTGTAAGGTTTCTCACCAGTATGGAGTCTGTGATGTCTGCGAAGTGTTGAGACCTGGGTAAAGGACTTGCCACATTCTTGACATCTGTAAGGTTTCTCACCAGTATGGAGTCTGTGATGTCTGCGAAGTGTTGAGACCTGGGTAAAGGACTTGCCACATTCTTGGCATCTGTAAGGTTTCTCACCAGTATGGGTTCTGTGGTGATCTTGAAGATTTACATGACGAGTAAATGACTTGCCACATTCTTGGCATCTGTAAGGTTTCTCACCAGTATGGATTCTGTGATGTCTGTGAAGTGTTGAGATATCGGTAAAGGACTTGCCACATTCTTGACATCTGTAAGGTTTCTCACCAGTATGGATTCTGTGGTGAGCTTGAAGATGTGCATGACAATTAAAGGACTTGCTACATTCTTGACATCTGTAAGGTTTCTCACCAGTATGACATCTGTGATGTCTGTGAAGGTTTGAGACAGAGGCAAAGGACTTACCATATTCTTGACAACTGTAAGGTTTCTCACCAGTATGGAATCTGTGATGTTGTTGAAGTGTTGAGACCTGGGTAAAGGAATTCCCACATTCTTGATATTTATAAGGTTTGTCAACAAAACAGAATTTTTGGTGAGCTTGAAGGTTTGCATGATCAGGAAATGATTTATCACAGTTTTTACATTTATGTGCCTTCTCTTTGGAATTAATTTTCTTTTGGCTACTGAGGCCGGAATACTTGTTGAAGCTCTTTCCACATTCCTTATGTTTATGTTTTCTCTCTTCATTTGAATTGTTTATATATTGCTTCTCTTGTTTCTGGTCATACTGGAATAAAAAAATGGTGTGTTTTATAACCAGAAATCTCCTTACAAGTCTAAGGAAAAACAATCTCCTATTCTGTATTTTAATGCTAATCACCCAAGTACTGTGTTGCAGTGTTTTGGGCATTTATTCTTTCAACTGAGGGTTCTGCTACCTATTCTTCCTAAAAATCTTAGTAAAGGGTTTAATAGCATCACTACCTGTGTAATAAATTTCCCAAGGAGAGCTGATCTCGGCACCAGGAGAACCATCTCGGGGTGAGTGAGTTTCTGACCCGCGGCTGCAGCCCGGGACAAGGAACTACTTCCTGCAGGGCCTCTGCATACTGCCTCTCTCTTCCTACCTCACCCAGCGTGCATCCAGAACCCTCGCCACTTCTCTCTCCCTGCCTTCTCTGGGCGAATAACATCACCCAGCTCAGCCTGTCTGGGCGCTGGGGCCGAATCCAGAGGGCAGCCGGGCGGGCAGGAATTCCTTTATCTCAATAGCCTGCCTGCAGCAAGCAGGGTAGGTGCTTTGTTTACGAGCTACACAACCAGCCAAGGAGAGCTGATCTAGGCACCAGGAGAACCATCACTGGGGCATCTAGAGAGCCATCACGGGAGAGTGCCATCACAGGGAAGGTACTCAGTGGGCAAGAAGACCTGATCCTGTAAAAGAAGATCCTTACGGGAGCATTCAGAGGAAGAGATGGGCAGGTGCCAATGCAAGAATTCACCAAACAATCTGAAAAACAACATGAAACCACCAGAACCCAGCGACCCCACAACAGGAGGACATGAACACCTTAATCAAGAAGAAGTAGAAAAAAATGGACTCTATGAAAGTGATTGACATCCTTAAACAGCATGTAAAAAATGCCCTTATGGAATTAGATGAGAAGTATAACAGAAAGTTTGAAGAATTGAATAAATCAGTGAATGATACCCTAAGAAACCAAGGAAAAACAATCAAACAGATAATGGAAACAGTTCAAGAGCTGAAAACTGAAATGGAGACAAGGAAGAAAACACGAACAGAGGGCCAACTGGACATAGAGAATCTAGGTAAACTAATAGAAACTACAGAAACAAGTATAACCAACAGAATACAAGAGATTGAAGAAAGAATCTCAGATGCTGAAGATACCATAGAGAAAATAAACGCACTGACCAATGAAAACAGCAAATCCAACAAGCTCTCATGACAAAACATTCAGGAAATATGGGACACAATAAAAAGACCAAACCTAAGAATAATAAGAGTAGAAGAAGGAGAAGAAGTACAGCTCAACGGTCCAGAAAATATATTTAATAAAATTATAGAAGAAAACTTTCCCAACCTAAAGAAAGATATACCTATGAAGATTCAAGAAGCATACAGAACACCAAATAGGCTGGATCAAAAAAGAACATCCCCTCACCATATAATAATCAAAACACAAAGCATACAGAATAAAGAAAGAATATTAAGAGCTGCAAAGGAAAAAGGCCAAGTTACTTATAAAAGTAAACCTATCAGACTCACACCTGACTTCTCTTTGGAAACCATGAAAGCCAGAAGGTCCTGGATAGATGTACTGCAGAAATAAAGAGACCATGGATGCAAGCCCAGACTACTATACCCAGCCAAGCTTTCATTCACTATAAATGGAGAAAACAAAATTTTCCAGGAAAAAAACAAATTTAAACAATATGTACCAACAAATCCAGCCTTACAGAATGTAATAGAAGGAAAATCACAAACCAAGGAGTCAAACAATGCTCACAATAACTCAGATATCTAGAGTCCCTTCACCAGCACAACTCAAAGAAGGAAAACACACAAACTCTACTACTAGAAAAGTGTCTGGAGTGAACAACCACTGGTCATTAATATCACTTAATGTCAATAGACTCAACTCACCTATAAAAAGGCACAGGCTAAGAGATTGGATACGAAAACAAAATCCGACATTCCGCTGTTTACAAGAAAAACACCTCTAACACAAAGACAGGCAACTACTCAAAGTAAAGGGCTGGGGAAAGGCTTATCAAGCAAATGGACCTAAGAAACAAGCAGGGGTGGCCATACTAATTTCTAACAAAGTTGATTTCAAACTTAAATCAATCAGAAGAGATGGAGAGGGACATTTTATACTCATAACAGGAACAATTCATCAGGATGAAGTCTCAATCCTGAATATCTATGCCCCTAATATAAAAGCACCCACGTACATAAAAGAAACATTACTAAAATTCAAGGCTGCCATCAAACGGCACACATTAATAGTAGGAAACTTCAACACTCCTCTCTCACCAATGGACAAATCAATCAGACAGAAACCTAACAGAGAAATAAGAGAATTAATGGAGGTAATAAATCAAATGGACTTAACAGACATCTATAGAACATTACACCCAAATAGAAAAGAATATACCTTCTTCTCTGCAGTTCATGGAACCTTCTCGAAAATTGACCACATACTCGGTAACAAAGCAAACTTACACAGGTACAAAAAATATGCATAACCTCCTGTGTCTTATCAGATCACCATGGATTAAAGTTGGAATTCAACACCAATGCTACCCCCAGAGGGCCTACAAACTCATGGAAACTGAACAGTCAACTACTGAACCACACATGGATCAAGGAAGAAATAAAGAAAGAAATTAAAGTCTTCCTTGAATTCAATGAAAATAAAGAAACAACCTACTCAAACTTATGGGACACTATGAAAGCAGTCCTGAGAGGAAAGTTCATAGCACTAAGTGCCCACTTAAAGAAAACAGAGAAAGCACACATTGGAGATCTAACAGCCCACCTGAAAGCTCTAGAAAAAAAAGAAGCAGACTCACCTAGGAAGAGTAGAAGACTGGAAATAATCAAACTGAGGGCAGAAATCAATAAAATAGAAACACAGAAAACAATCCAAAGAATCAATGAAACTAAAAGCTGGTTCTTGAGAAAATCAACAAGATTGATAAACCCCTATCCAAACTAATCAAACGGCAGAGAGAGTATGCAAATTAATAAGATGAGAAATGAAAAGGGAGACATAACAACAGACACAGAGGAAATTCAGAGAATAATTAGATCTTACTACAAAACCTGTATGCCACAAAACTGGGAAATGTAAAAGAAATGGACACTTTTTTAGATAAGTACCATATACCAAAGCTAAACCAAGACCAGGTGAACGATCTAAATAGACCTGTCAGTAACGAAGAATTAGAAACTGTTATCAAAAATCTCCCTACCAAAAAAAAGCCCAAGACCAGATCGTTTCAATGCGGAATTCTACCAGAACTTCCAAGAAGACCTAATACCTATACTTCTTAATGTATTTCACAATATTGAAACAGAAGAGTCGTTGCCAAATTCCTTTTATGAAGCTACAGTTACTCTGATACCAAAACCACACAAAGACTCAACCAAGAAAGAGAATTACAGGCCAATCTCGCTCATGAACATCGACGCAAAAATCCTCAACAAAATACTGGCAAACCGAATCCAAGAACACATTAGAAAAATTATCCATTATGACCAAGTAGGCTTCATCCCAGGGATGCAGGGCTGGTTCAACATACGAAAATCTATCAATGTAATCCATCATATAAATAAACTGAAAGAAAAAAACCATATGATCATTTCATTAGATGCAGAAAAAGCATTTGACAAAATTCAACATCCCTTTATGTTAAAAGTCTTGGAGAGATTAGGGATACAAGGGACGTACCTAAATATAATAAAAGCTATTTACACCAAGCCGACAGCTAACATCAAATTAAATGGAGAGAAACTCAAAGCCATCCCACTGAAATCTGGAACAAGACAAGGCTGTCCACTCTCTCCATACCTCTTCAATATAGTGCTTGAAGTGTTAGCGATAGCAATAAGACAACACAAGGGGATCAAGGGGATTCGAAAGGGCAAGGAAGAAGTTAAACTTTCGTTATTTGCAGATGATATGATAGTGTACATAAGCGACCCCAAAAACTCCACCAAAGAACTCCTACAGCTGATAAACACCTTTAGTAATGTGGCCGGATACAAGATCAACTCCAAAAAATCAGTTGCCCTCCTTTACACAAAGGATATGGAAACAGAGAGGGAAATCAGAGAAGCATCACCTTTCACGATAGCCACAAACAGCATAAAATATCTTGGGGTAACGCTAACCAAGGAAGTGAAAGATTTATTTGACAAGAACTTTAAGGCATTGAAGAAAGAAATTGAAGAGGATACCAGAAAATGGAAGGACCTCCCCTGCTCTTGGATTGGGAGGATCAACATAGTAAAAATGGCAATTCTACCAAAAGCAATCTATAGATTCAATGCAATTCCCATCAAAATCCCATCAAAGTTCTTCACAGATCTTGAGAGGACAATAATCAACTTTATATGGAAAAACAAAAAACCCAGGATAGCCAAAACAATCTTATACAATAAAGGAACTTCTGGAGGCATTACCATCCCTGACTTCAAACTCTATTACAGAGCTACAGTAATGAAAACAGTCTGGTACTGGCATAAAAACAGAGAACTCGATCAATGGAATCGTACAGAAGACCCGGATCTTAACGCACAAACCTATAAACACCTCATTTTTGATAAAGGAGCTAAAAACATACATTGGAAGAAAGAAAGCATCTTCAACAAATGGTGCTGGCACAATTGGATTTCAACCTGTAGAAAAATGAAAATAGACCCATATCTATCACCATGCACAAGACTCAAGTCCAAATGGATCAAAGACCTCAATATCAATCTTTACACACTGAACCTGATAGAAGAGAAAGTGGGAAGTACCCTACAACAGTTGGGCACAGGAGATCGCTTCCTATGTTTAACCCCAGAAGCACAGGCATTAAGGGAAACACTGAACAAATGGGACCTCCTGAAACTGAGAAGCTTCTGCAAAGCAAAGGATACTGTCACTAAGACAAAAAGGCAACCTACTGATTGGGAGAAGATCTTCACCAACCCAGCAACAGACAAGGGCCTGATCTCCAAAATATATAAAGAACTTAAGAAACTAAACTTTAAAATGCTAAATAACCCAATTAAAAATTGGGGCACTGAGCTGAACAGAGAATTCTCAACAGAAGAATTCCAAATGGCCAAAAGACACTTAAGGTCATGCTCAACTTCCTTAGCGATCAGGGAAATGCAAATCAAAACAACATTGAGATATCATCTTACGCCTGTCAGAATGGCTAAAATCAAAAACACCAATGATAGTCTTTGCTGGAGAGGTTGTGGAGGAAGGGGTACCCTCATCCATTGTTGGTGGGAATGCAATCTTGTGCAACCACTGTGGAAATCAGTGTGGCGGTTTCTCAGGAAAGTCGGGATCAACCTACCTCTGGACCCAGCAATACCACTCTTGGGAATATACCCAAGAGATACCCTATCACATGACAAAAGCATTTGTTCAACTATGTTCATAGCAGCATTGTTTGTTATAGCCAGAACCTGGAAACAACCTAGATGTCCCTCAGTGGAAGAATGGATGAAGAAAGTGTGGAATATTTACATACTAGAGTACTACTCAGCAGTAAAAAACAATGACTTCTCGAATTTTGCATGCAAATGGATGGAAATAGAAAACACTATCCTGAGTGAGGTATCCCAGACCCAAAAAGAGGAACATGGGATGTACTCACTCATAAGTGGTTTCTAGCCACAAATTGTGGTCATTGAGTCTATATTCTGTGATACTAAAGAAGCTAAATAAGAAGGTGAACCCAATGAGGGCTGCTGAAAAGCCAAGGTCAATGGCACAGGGTTTTGATCCTACTTCATGTTCTGGCTTGGTGGGAGCCTAGCCAGTTCGGATGTTCACCTTTCTAGACCAGGATTGAGGGGGGAGGACTTTGTACTTCCCACAGGGCAGGGAACCCTGACTGCACTTCGGTCTGGATAAGGAGGGAGAGGAGGGGGGAGGCGGGGAGGAGTGGGAGGAGGGGGAGGGAAATGGGAGGCGGGGAGGAGGCAGAAATTTCTCTTTTTTTCCAATATAAAAAAAAACTAAAAAAAAAAAAAAAAAGGATAGCTTACAAACTCTTGGTTGGATGTCCAATGGTTAAAGCTCTAGTGATAATATTCTTATAGGAGACCTTGAGCTGCTAGGTAAAATTCTTACAAAAAACAGTTTCCAATAGAGAGCTTAAAACAGCTGCCTAACAGGTACTCAAGCAGGTAAAATATAAATCAACAGATAAAGTATACAATAATCAACAAATACAGTATATTAATTATAATTCAGATATGGCAAGTGTGTATATTAAATGTAAAACTTATTCTACAACAGTTTTATAAAACATGAGGCTTATGGCTAAATCTTATCAGTTTTGCTTGTTAAGATATTAAGTTCTTAATTTAAACCAGTAGCCTGTCTGATATAAAAGGACAGGATAGAATCTGGATAATGGTTTAACAAAATTCTGACTAGGTTCAAGGTTTCTTATACTAAACAGTAGACTCATTGATAATTTTTAAGATTGATTCCTGGATATTTGCCTTTGCTAAATTCAAAGGCCAAAAACAATGGTCTTTTCCCAGATCATTGCTACAATTTATGCACCTGTATTTTGCTAAAGCTATAGCAAAAAATCCCTTAAAGGATTTTATGCTAAATTTTACAATTGGCTCTTCCAATGGAGGAACTGCATATATGGCTAATTATAATAAAAATTATGGAGCATAACAAGGCTCCTTCAAAGCAACTCATACAAGTTGACAGCAGATCCTGATGCAAACGGATCTGGCTTGTTGACACCAAGCTGACCTTTGCTAAGACAAGGTAAAAGCCCTTGCAATGCAGCATGAAAAAACCCGACCTATATATATTTGGGGTCGAGGATGTGTTTGTGCTTTTTTCACAGAAAGAAAATGAATTCTGAACGTGATGTCGAGGCTGCGGACACAGAAGAGTTCCAGACTTCCAGAGGTGATTGAGGAGAGATCTTTGGTCCGGTCTTCCCTACCCCCAAGGAAAGGAGTGCCTGCTGACAAAACCAGCTACACCACTCTGCATGGTGTCACCCAGCCCCCAGAATCCAGGGAGACCCGGCTGACATAAGGGCCAGGATGTGCTCCATGTACCTGAAACCAGCTCGCCTCACCCTGGCTACCCCACCTGTCCAGGAGCACAAATGCTAAACTGCTTCTGCAGCTTGAACTCTGGTCTGCTTTGGAGCTGAGTTGCAGACTAAACATCAGACTGCTTTAAACCTTGGGACACAGAACTCATTTTAATTAAAATATTAACCTCTCTTCACTTAAGAAGGGGGAAAATTGGGGGTTCCTGTGACTGTTGCCCAGAGGCTGGAACTGGCGATATATGATAACAACAATGTAGGTCATTGTACTCCCACTGAATTTGAGCTAATGATACTTGTAACTGCTTATAGATAATGGGTAAAGTCTGACACATGTTGTAAAGTGTTTGGTTTTAATGCATAGGTTTAAAAATTTTGGATTTTGAGCCCTTTTACACTGCCCTAATTTTTTGGCAGGCAGCACACGTAACTTTATGTGGAGTAGGCACTTAGGAATGTGGTCATTCCATAGGCCAGACTAAAAGGTGAATACTGGGTGGGGAAAAAGCCCTTTCTTCTTATCTGGAGATGGAGTTACTGGTGCCAAAACTATATCAGTATATCTTTTGTTTGAGGAGCTCTTCAGAGTCTTTTCATTAATGACAGACGCAGGGACCCAATGACGGGAGTTAATGTGGATCCTCACCTGAAGAGCACACCATACAGAGGTTGTAGAAACCGGCTCAACATGGCATGGTTCAGGTATGAGGGTGCTCTCCACATGGCCTAAGACAGGGTACCCTGTGATCTGCTTACTTTAATCCTGCTAGATGCCTTTTACTTGAGGAGCTCCAAGGACGGGCGACTTATGGCAGGATAATCCCCCAACCTAAGGCAGGGCCCTGGGAACCCTAGGAAGGGTAAGGGGAAAAAAAAAAAGGCCTGGTCCCCACTTGACCTAGTGGTCATCGGGCACCCCTCTGTTCCCAGGAGATAGGGATCACTTCACCACCCGAGAGGAGGGTCTCTCTCTGTCTCAGTCCCTTCTCCTTTGCTCTGACACCATGGTTGACTCTGACTGGTGCTCTCCACTTGATAGCTGCCTGCCTTTGTTTGGGAGGGGGGAGGGGATCTGTTGGGAGCTGTTTCCCCCTAGAGATCATTGCAGGAACCATCGCCCTGGGGAGACTATGGGGAACCCCACACCCATGGTTGTACTGGGATTGGTTCTGTTGCCCCACACCCAGTTGAAGCTGTTAATGGAGAAAAATAAAATAAATAAATAAATAAATAAAAAAAAATAAAAAAATAAAAATGAAAAGGGAAGTGGGGGGATGGGGGATGGAAATGGGAGGTGGGGAGAAGGTGGAAATTTTTAATAATAATAATAATTAAAAAATGATAAAATAAAGTTTAAAAAAATGAAAAAAAAAAAATCCTCAACAAAATACTGGCAAACGGGCAGGCGCTGGCAGAGCAGACGGCGGATGCAGGCGCCGGCAGAGCGGACGGGGCAGCCACAGGCTGCAACCAGGACTGGCGGGGACTGGCACGGCGGTAGAGGACGCGGGCAGCAGGGACCAGTGTGCAACACCAAGAGCAGATCGCCCCACCACAATCAAATCAAAGAGGTAGGCCCTTGGTTGGCGAGGTCCCTGGCAAACAGGGAGCAGGGTCCTGTACCTGAAGACCCTTCCGAGGGGTGACAGGGATCTTGGCCCCCGGCAGGAGCCAGGAAACAGAGCGAGGGCAACCTATAAGAGGAGCCTCTGGCCAGCAGAGAAACCTGATCTGATTTTAAAAGACCGATTAGGTAGCATTGATAGGAGGAGATGGGCAGGCGCCAAGGCAGAATTTCACCCAATAATCTGAAAAACAACATGAAAACACCAGAACCCAGTGATCTTACAACAGAAGGACTTGAAAACCATAACACAGAAGAAGTGGAAAAAATTGACTTTATGAAAGCAATAGAGTCCCTTAAACAACATGTGAAAAAATGCCCTTATAGAAATAGATGAGAAGTATAACAAAAAGTTTGAAGAAATGAGTAAATACGTACATGATACCCTGGGAAACCAAGAAAAAACGATCAAACTGGTAATGGAAACAGTTCAAGAATGGAAAACTGAAATGGAAGCAAGGAAGAAATCACAAACTGAGGACCAGCTGGATATGGAAAATATAGGTCAACGAGCAGAGCCTACAGAAACAAGCATAATCAATAGAATACAAGAAATAGAAGAAAGAATCTCAGATTCTGAGGACACCATAGAGAAAATAAACACACTGATCAAAGAAAAGAGCAAAGCCAAAAATTTCTCATCACAAAACATGCAGGAAATATGGGACACAATAAAAAGACCAAACATAAGAATAATAGAAATTGAAGAAGGAGAAGAGTCACAGCTCAAAGTCCCAGAAAATATTTTTCACAAAATTATGGAAGAAAATTTCCCAACATAAAAAAGATATTCCTTTGAATATTCAAGAAGCTTACAGAACACCAAATAGATTGGATCAAAGAAAAACATCCCCTCGCCATATAATAATCAAAACACAGAATATACAGGTTAAAGAAAGGATATTAAGAGCTGCAAAGGAAAAAGGCCAAGTAACTTATAAAGGTAAACCATCAGACTTACACCTGACTTCTCTATGGAAACCATGAAAGCCAGGAGGTCCTGCATAGAGGTACTGCAGAAGCTATGAGACCATGGATGCAAACCCAAACTACTATATCCAGCCAACCTATCATTCACTATCAACGGAGAGAACAAGACAATCCAGGATAAGAAAAAATTTAAGCAATACATAGCCACAATTCCAGCCCTACAGAAGGTAATAGAAGAAAAATTACAACCCAAGGAATCCAACATGCCCAACACTTCCAAAAAGAACTCAGGCATCTAGAGACCCTTCACCAGCACAACTCAAAGAAGGGAGACACAAAAACTCTACTACCAAAAACAAGAAGAATAACTGGAGTAAACACCACTGGTCATTAATATCACTTAATATTAATGGTCTCAATTCACCTATATAAAGGCACAGTCTAAGAGATTGGATACAAAAACAGGATCCAACATTCTGCTGTTTGCAAGAAACACATCTCAACCACAAAGACAGGTATCTACTCAGAGTAAAGGGTTCGAACAAGGTCTTTCAAGCAAATGGTCCTAAGAAAAAAGCAGGTGTGGCCATATTAATTTCTAACAAATCTGACTTCAAACTAAAATCAATCAGAAGAGATTGAGATGGACACTTTATACTTATAACAGGAACAAGTCATCAGGATGACGTATCAATCCTGAATATCTACGCCCCTAATACAAAAGCACGCACTTATCTAAAAGAAATATTACTAGAACTGAAGGCAGACATTAAACCACACACACTAGTAGTAGGAGACTTCAATACACCTCTCTCTCCAATGGACAGGTCAATCAGACAGAAACCTAATAGAGAATTAAGAGAATTATTGGAGGTAATGAAGCAATTGGACTTAACAGACATCTGTAGATCACTCCACCCAAATAGGAAAGAATATACCTTCTTCTCTACAGCTCATGGAACCTTCTCGAAAATTGACCACATACTCAGAAACAAAGGAAACCTCCACAGATACAAAAAAATAGCAGTGTGCACCTGTGTCTTATCAGATAACCACGGATTAAAGTTAGAAGACAACAACAATGATACCCCCAGAAAGCCGAAAAACTCATGGAAACTGAACAGTCAACTACTTAACCACAACTGGGTCAAGGAAGAAATTAAGAAAGAAATTAAAGTCTTCCTTGAATTTAATGAAAATAAAGAGACAACATACGCAAACCTGTGGGACACGATGAAAGCAGTGCTAAGAGGAAAGTTCATAGCACTAAGTGCCCACTTAAAGAAAACAGAGAAAGCATACATTGGGAATTTAACAGCACACCTGAAAGCTTTAGAAAAAAAGAAGCAGACGTGCCCAGGAGGAGTAGAATATTGGAAATAATCAAACTGAGGGCAGAAATCAACAAAATAGAAACAGAGAAAACAGTCCAAAAAACCAATGAAACAAAAAGTTGGTTCTTGAAGAAAATCAACAAGATCAACAAACCCCTATCCAAACTAATTAAACAACAAAGAGAGAACACGCAAATAAATAAGATCAGAAATGAAAAGGGGGACATAACCACAGACAT
Organism: Microtus agrestis; assembly: GCA_902806775.1. Lineage (NCBI taxonomy): Eukaryota > Metazoa > Chordata > Mammalia > Rodentia > Cricetidae > Microtus > Microtus agrestis. The sequence continues at coordinate 2,941 of CADCXT010001744.1, read as the reverse complement.
AGAGGAAATTCAGAGAATCAATAGATCTCTCTACAAAAGCCTGTATGCCACAAAACTGGAAAATGCAAAAGAAATGGACATTTTTTTAGATACGTACCATATACCAAAGCTAAACCAAGACCAGGTGAACGATCTAAATAGACCGGTTAGTCGCGAAGAACTAGAAGCTGTTATCAAAAATCTCCCCTCCAAAAAAAGCCCACGACCAGATGGTTTCGATGCAGAATTCTACCAGAACATCCAAGAAGACCTAATACCTATACTCCTTAATGTATTTCACAATATAGAAACAGAAAAGTCATTGCCAAATTCCTTTTATGAAGCTACAGTTACCCTGATACCAAAACTGCACAAAGACCAAACCAAGAAAGAGAATTACAGGCCTATCTCACTCATGAATATTGACGCAAAAATTCTCAATAAAATACTGGCAAACCGGATTCAAGAACACATTAGAAAAATTATCCATTATGATCAAGTAGGCTTCATCCCAGAGATGCAGGGCTGGTTCAACATACGCATATCTATCAACGTAATCCACCATATAAATAAACTGAAAGAAAAAAATCATATGATCATTTCATTAGATGCTGAAAAAGCATTCGACAAAATTCAACACCCCTTTATGATAAAGCTATTGGAGAGACTAGGGATACAAGAGTCATACCTAAATATAATAAAAGCTATTTACAGCAAGCCGACAGCTAACATTAAATTAAATGGAGAAAAACTCAAAGCCATCCCACTAAAATCAGGAACAAGACAAAGATGTCCACTCTCTCCATACCTCTTCAATATAGTGCTTGAAATTCTAGCAATAGCAATAAGACAACATAAAGGGATCAAAGGGATTCGTATTGGAAAGGAAGAAATTAAACTTTCATTATTTGCAGATGATATGATAGTATACATAAGCAACCCCAAAAACTCTACCAAAGAACTCCTACAGCTGATAAACACCTTTAGTAATGTGGCAGGATACAAGATCAACTCCAAAAAATCAGTTGCCTTCCTATACACTAAGGATAAAGAAACAGAGAGGGAAATCAGAGAAGCATCACCTTTCACGATAGCCACAAAGAGTATAAAATATCTTGGGGTAACCCTGACCAAGGAGGTGAAAGATCTATTTGACAAGAACTTTAAGTCTTTGAAGAAAGAAATTGAAGAGGACACCAGAAAATGGAAGGATCTCCCTTGCTCTTGGATTGGGAGGATCAACATAGTAAAAATGGCAATTCTAGCAAAAGCAATCTATAGATTCAATGCAATCCCCATAAAGATCCCATCAAAATTCTTCACAGATCTGGAGAAGACAATAATCAACTTTATATGGAAAAACAAAAAACCCAGGATAGCCAAAACAATCTTGTACAATAAAGGAACGTCTGGAGGCAATACCATCCCTGACTTCAAACTCTATTACAGAGCTACAGTATTGAAAACAGCTTGGTATTGGCATAAAAACAGAGAAGTTGACCAATGGAATCGAATAGAAGACCCTGACTTTAACCCACAAACCTATGAGCACCTGATCTTCGATAAAGGAGCTAAAAGAATACAATGGAAAAAAGAGAGCATCTTCAACAAATTGTGCTGGCAAAACTGGATGTCAATCTGTAGAAGAATGAAAATAGATCCATATCTATCACCAGCACAAAACTCAAGTCCAAGTGGATTAAGGACCTCAATATCAGTCCAAACACACTGAACCTGATAGAAGAGAAAGTGGGAACTACTCTACAACAAGTGGGCACAGGAGACCACTTCCTACGTATAACCCCAGCAGCACAGACAGTAAGGGCCTCATTGAATAAATGGGACCTCCTGAGACTGAGAAGCTTCTGTAAAGCAAAGGACACTGTCGCTAAGACAGAAAGGCAACCCACTGACTGGGAGAAAATCTTCACCAACCCCGCAACTGACAAAGGTCTGATCTCCAAAATATATAAAGAACTCAAGAAACTAGACCGTAAAATTCTAATCAACCCAATTATAAAATGGGGCACTGAGATGAACAGAGATTTCTCAACAGAAGAAGTTCAAATGGCAAAAAGACACCTAAAGTCATGCTCAACTTCCTTAGCAATCAGGGAAATGCAAATCAAGACAACTTTAAGATACCATCTTACTCCTGTCAGAATGGCTAAAATCAAAAACACCAATGATAGCCTTTGCTGGAGAGGTTGTGGAGAAAGGGGTACACCCATCCATTGCTGGTGGGAATGCAAACTTGTGCAACCACTCTGGAAAGCAGAGTGGAGGTTTCTCAGGAAATTCGGGATCAACCTACCCATGGACCCAGCAATACCACTCATGGGAATATACCCACGAGAGGCCGTATCATACAACAAAAGTATATGCTCTACTATGTTCATAGCAGCATTGTTTGTAATAGCCAGAACCTGGAAACAACCTAGATGCCCTTCAATTGAAGAATGGATGAAGAAAGTATGGAATATATACATATTAGAGTACTACTCAGCAGTAAAAAACAAGGACTTCTTGAAGTTTGCAGGCAAATGGATGGAAATTGAAAACACTATCCTGAGTGAGGTAAGCCAAACCCAAAAAGAGGAACATGGGATGTACTCACTCATATTTGGTTTCTAGCCATAAATAAAGGATATTGAGATTATAATTCGGGATCTTAGAGAAGCTAAATAAGAAGGAAAACCAAAAGAAAAACATACAGGCATCCTCCTGAATATTAACCTTCATCAGGCGATGAAAGGAGACAGAGACAGAGTCCCACAATGGAGCACCAGACTGAAATCTCAAGGTCCAAATCAGGAGCAGAAGGAGAGAGAGCACGAGCAAGGAACTCAGGACCGCGAGGGGTGCACCCACACACTGAGACAATGGGGATGTTCTATGGGGAACTGACCAAGGCCAGCTGGCCTGGGTCTGAAAAAGCCTGGGTTAAAACTGGTCTCACTGG
>CADCXT010001743.1:8105000-8256115 GCA_902806775.1 Microtus agrestis | reverse complement strand
CTCATCCATTTCTCTTTGCTTTAATTGTAGTGGGGCGATCTGCTCTCGGTGTCGCGCTCGGTCTCTGTAGCTTGCATCTGCTGTCCCGACGGTTCCCGCCGCCTCTGTCCTCTGCTGCCGCTTGGGATCTAGCCGGTCCCCACCCGCTGCGGGGCGGGGGGGCGTCCTCCGCCCCGGCGCTCCGCGCCCGGCCTGCAGATTTTTTTTCTAAAAAGCTAAATGGTAAAAATTTAAAGATCTGAAATGTGTATTCTTGTACTAGACAAAAAAGTATAATAGACACAAAGGAAGTGACTGGTAAACTTAAAGACAGATGATATGAACACAATGGAGTGACCTAAAATCAATCACTTGCAGCAAATGAAGTTTCTGCTTCTATCTTGGTACACTTTATTGGCTGCAGACTAAGAAGAGCTGTATTTCTTATCCTGTGGCATTAGGCAATATGATCTTGTCAAACTAATTTATGCTACATGGTCAGCAGTGACTATACCCACCATCATTATAACCACAAACAAAAAACTTTGGGAATTTCTGCTATAGATCAGTCTATACACAACCACAATATATCTGATACCAACTCTGTCATGACCTCAGTTTCCACCTCTCAGAACTTATCCGGATCTACAGAAGACTGACTGAATCAGTATTTTGCAGTGGTGGGGAAACAACTTGTAGGATTCAAATTGAGAAATTGACATTATGTAAGGATCATTCTAAGTGCAATCTTTATTAAATGGAATCCTGCCTGAGAAAAGATAATTCTGATACACTCTAAAATAGCTGCTTTGTCTCATGCAAAGTATCTTATTCTCTCTCTCTCTCTCTCTCTCTCTCTCTCTCTCTCTCTCTCTCTCTCTCTCTCTCTCTCTCTCTCCCCACTCCCATCACAGCACATTGAGTCATAGGAATAGAAACATTAAAATCTCCAAAATACAATTAAAAGGGGCAGTATCAAAATGCAGCATAACTGAGCTCTCAAATCTGGGTAACAAATCTATTTGGTACTTGGGTCAGAGTTCATCCATGTAGCCAAGTGGTAGTGACCCTACAGTAGCTCTCTGCTGATTGGTCTTTAATAAATCCTTCCAACAATTGATGGTAGCTTGCATCTCAGATAGAAAAGTTTATATGGTTTTAACCCAGGCTTTTTCAGACCCAGGCCAGCTGGCCTTGGTGAGTTCCCGATAGAACATCCCCATTGTCTCAGTGTGTGGGTGCACCCCTCGCGGTCCTGAGTTCCTTGCTCGTGCTCTCTCTCCTTCTGCTCCTGATTTGGACCTTGAGATTTCAGTCCGGTGCTCCAATGTGGGTCTCTGTCTCTGTCTCCTTTCATCGCCTGATGAAGGTTACTATTCAGGAGGATGTCTATATGTTTTTCTTTGGGTTCTCCTTCTTATTTAGCTTCTCTAAGAACCCGAATTATAGGCTCAATGTTCTTTATTTATGGCTAGAAACCAAATATGAGTGAGTACATCCCATGTTCCTCTTTTTGGGTCTGCCGAGGGAGGGGGATTTGATTGGAGGAGGGAAGGAAGGGGAGGCGGCAGTGGGGAAGAGACAGAAATCTTTAATAAATAAAAAAATAAAAAGTTTATATGGTAACCATCATTCTCATTTCTGCAAGTTCATGCAGTCCATAAACTATCATGAGTAAAAACAGGAACAGAAGTGATGCTAAGAAAAGTCTATGTAACAAAAAGCAGTAACGGCAATGACGGGAATTGTCGTTAAATTCTAAAGGTTGCTAAGAGACAATATTTACTTAACAAAAATTGAATTCCTTTGGATTATTTTGGTCAATTTTAGCCTAACAAATATAAGATAATAATAAGAATTTAACTCTTATAACTTTGGTTATACTCAGAAGTATGGGAGGAAAATTATAATTGACCTTAGAATTTTTGTTGAAGAAAAAGCTGATAAGAAGACCTAAAGATGAATTTCAAGCATTGCATGTTATTGTTTTTCTTTTAAAGATCATGTGTGTCTGTGTGTGATGACTATGTGCACGTGTGTGTGTGTGTGTGTGTGTGTGTGTGCATCATATGAGCGAAGTATCTGTGGAAGCCTGAAGAGGTTATCAGATCTCCTGAAGCTAGAGTCATGGATGCTAGGAGTCAAACTCTGATCCTGTGGAAGAATCACCAGCCCTCTTAACCATTGAGTCATATCTGCACCCTAATTATTATTGAATATAAAGGTTTCTGTAAGAAATGATTAGAAACACAAATCTAAGGCGAAAAGAAATGAAAGATCCAGTGAGTAATCATAAGAAGTTTAGTGCCAGATTAAAAATGTCTAAAGAAGCACATTGCTTCTCTAAATTTTCATTTCAAAAGTAATTTTAAAACACTTCTGAAATTCAGTAAATATTGCCAAAGATTATTATTATTATTGGAGTATGACTCCATGAAATACAAGGTCATACTAAATGATGTTGCTATTATAACTTTCAGCTAATTTGATGTTATATTTAAGGATACAGTAGTAGCTAACATCAAGAGACCATTAAGGTCAGGGCTTCTGAGAGCTGATGAGTGACATGAACAAGCTGCCATGGTCTAGAACCAGAAGCATGCTGAGAATAAAGAAAGCTGAATGCCTTGACTGGTATTCTCATGAATAGCTTTCATAAATTTTAGATAAAATGTGACTTTCCTAACAGCTGGCTACTGGAAGTCCCCTTCTCTGCTTTCTCTCCCTCCTCACACACCCCCAAGAAAAATATGAAATACATTTCCAGTGGATATTGCCATTCATCGTTATAAGTTTACAAACTTTTATTAAATTCCCAGGGTTTAGGGAGACTTGAAAAGCATCCAGCTATATTATGAATGATTTTCTTGTCTAGTTATCATAAATTTGAAATACTGATGAGGAAACACCAACTGTCCCCAATGCCTAGACTGATGTAAGAAGACCCACAGGGGTGGTAGGTGGCACCTTCTGGTAGCAGTCCAGTCCAAAGATTCTGAGAGAAGAAAATTCCTCACCTTTTCCTTACTCCAAGTCCCCTCTTGCCTGGGAGATGATTTGCCCTGATGCTATTACTGCTGCTAATTCCTGCGCTGATGTCAGAGCCAGCACTTCCAGGCTTACACTATGGAGTAAGGACCAGCAGCTCTCCTGGAACATCTCAGGTCTTTGGTGCCAGATTGGGACTACTGAGGCACCCAGTCTGTGAGCTGAGCAACTGCTGTGTCCTCAGCCTCTCCAGTGAGAGGTAAACCCTATGGGAATATCAAGAACTAATCAGTACTGGGTTCTCAGTCGCTCGGGTGTGACTGAGCTGCTGTTGCTCTTTTATTGTAAGCCAAATTAATAAATAAAATATTAATTATTAATTAAATAATACATCTATATCCACCACAATATATATACATGTATCCTACTAAATGTGTGTGTGTGTTCTGTTCTCTTTTCCTAGAGAACCCTGACTAATAACAGGCTATATCTACCAATTAAATATTCCCCTTCCAACCCAACTTTCAATTGAAAAGATAAAAAAAAAATTTCAAATTTCCAATGCTAAAACAAACACATGAACTAAATCACCTTGAAAGAGAAAAGTTCACCTTGGCTCATGATGTCAAGTTTCCGGTCCCTCTTGCATGTCCCTTTTGCTGTAGGTCTATGGTAGCATAGTACATCATCCCAGAAATGTGTGACAGAAGATGCCTATTTGTCTCATAATGGGTGAAAGCAAAGAAAGGAGAGGAACAAAACTGGTTCTCCATGCCTTCTTCAAGGACACTATACTAGTGTCTTAACTCCTTTGCAATAGGGTTTATTGCAAGGCTCCCCTCAACTTCCTACCACACCAGTAAGGGAGGAAACTAAGCCTTTGCATATGTGCCTTGGGGAGACATTTAAAAATACAAACTGTAGCATCTGCCTAAATAAATGCCATTTCTCATTATTTTGCTCAATGAACTGTAATGCCACACTAAAGTGTTTTTCTTAAGAGCATAAAATATTCCTGAATAACAAGTTTCTACAAAGGACAATTTCACAAGTTATATGAAATTAATGTCTATGAGTTTAACATAAACTATAATTTACTTTCTTAAGTGGTTACTATGGAGCTAATAATTTAGACTTAATTATGTTTTCTGCATTTTAATTGCATATGTTTCATTTAGTATTTTGGCTTCTGTATGTTTCATTGGTTAGAATGGAAGTTTAAGTTACAGTGAAAACTCACTGAGGGAATTCCTAGCATGTTAGCCATATTCAGTCATGTACACACACACACTGCAACATACATATATATCAGACCATACACATTCATCCAAAGGAGGAAGAAGAGAGGAAGGGAAAAGAATGACAGTGCTTCTTTTTTTAATAAATAAAAATGTAATTATTGTACTATCCAAGAAACACTTCATGGTCACTGTGGTTGTGATATTTGCTTACACATGTTTACATCCTACCATCACATTAATTCTCTACAGCAATAAATTTTATACAAAAAACAAATAATCTTATTTTTAAATGGGATAAAGCTCAAAAGAGAAATCTCAAATTACTGAAAAACACTTAAAGAAATGTTCAACATACTTAGCCATCAGAAAAACACAAAGCAAAACCATTTTGAAATTCAATCTTACACCTGTCACAATGGCTAATACCAATAACATGAGTGACAGGTCATGATGGAGAGGATGTGGATCAAGAGGAACACTCTCCCGTTACTGGTGGGAGTGCAAACTTGTACAGTCACCATGTAAGTCAGTATTGTAGTTTCTCAGAAAGTTGGGAATCAATATACCTCAAGATCCAGTTATACCACTCTGTGAATATATCTAAAGGACATCCATCCCACCACAAGGACACTTGCTCAACCATGCTCATTGCTGCTCTGCTCACAATAGCCATTAATGAGAAACAATTTAGATGCTCCTCAACAGAAGAATGGGTAAAGAAAATGCTGTACATTTACACAATGGAGCATTACTCAGCTGTTAAAAAATGACATCAAGTGATGTAGGATGTCCTTTTGTATATGTGTTGCTTTTGTTGGTTAATGAATAAAGCTGCTTTGGCCTATGGCAGGGCAGAATATTGCCAGAATAGGAGAGAGAAAGAGAGAGAAAGAGAAAGAAAGAGAGAGAGAGAGAGAGAGAGAGAGAGAGAGAGAGAGAGAGAGAGAAGGCAGAGTCAAAGAAATGCCATGTAGTTGCTAAAGAAGAAAGACACCAGAAAACCAGAACTTTACTACTAGACCACAGCCTCATAGCAATACACAGATTAAAAGAAATAGGTTAATTTAAGGAGTGTAGTAATTAATATACTTTCTGTGTGATTAATTAGTACTGGCTGGCCAGAAATTAAGGAACAGTCTCTTGTTACAAAATGGCTCCAAGAACAAAGATTACCATGACTTCTTGGCAGCTGCACTTATTTTCAGATACATACATGCATACCCACACACTCAGACAACACAGCATCAGCCTTTAGACAAATGGTGTTTTCATGTATTTGAGATGGTTTTTATTTCTTGTTTCTAATCATTTGTCATAGATACATTAGTATTTACTCACTGTGACCCAGAGAGTAAATTTAGTTTAGCAGTAACACTAATTTTGTTTACTAATTTTTGAACTTATATGGACTCCTCAGCTTTTTAATTATTCATTCAAAACATCACTGTTTATTCTCGATTTGTTTTTTCGAGACAAGGGTTTCTGGTTGTCCTGGAACTAACCCTGTCCTAGAACCAGGCTGGCCTAAAAGTCATAAAGATCAGTCTTCCTTGGCCCCCCAGCCCTGGTATTAAACACATGTGATACCACACCCGGCACTGTTTACTATCTTAAGAGAAATAGTCAGGTGGTGGTGGTGTAGGCCTTTAATCCCAGAACTTGGAAGGCAGAGGCAGGTGGATCTCTTTAACTTTAAGGCAAGTCTAGTAAAAAAAAGATAGTTTCAGGACAGGCACCAAAGTTATTCAGAGAAACTATTTCAAAAAATTAGCATACATGCATACATATATATACATGTATGCATGTATGTAAAATTGCTGAGTTTTGCATATGCCAATAGCTTTTATTTAGAGTTCTTGCTATTAGTGCCTTGTATGATTAATATCCAGGTTATCATCTAATTTAAATTCAACAGGAAATTTGTTCCTATTTGTGATTGCTACAAAATACTACTACTACTAACCTATATCTTAAAATATTAAGTCTCTTAAGGATTTAATGATAATCACTTAGCAGTTTATTTGTCATTCACACACCAAATCAATTATGAAAAAAGTAGTTAAAGGAATACAATGGAGGAAAGGGGCATTTCAAATTAGATATGAAAATGCAGCCTAGAAAGATGTGCTTAATGCCTTCCCAGTGTGGTGTCAGTGATCATGTAGATGGCAGAGTCTGTATGGGCTGCAAGCCCGAAGGCCAGCATGTTCAGATCTTAGTAGCATGTGAAATCTGATGAAGTTAGCAGCCCACAATTTTACTTCAGCGTTTTGCTTTTTTCTCTGTAGTTTTTCTTTGTTTGGCTTTTGTTTTGTAGAAAAGAGTATTCCTCCAGCTTCCTTGTGGTGTAACATTCTCGGTATCTCAATGTCTTGTTCTCACATCACTCCTTTATTCTATTCTCTATGTTTAATCCTTTTCCAATCTTAAGTTCTTCCTTCAGGTTGCACAGAATAATATCCAGAAGTGTAAAAGACTTTCTACATTTTAGTTCTCACCCTTATTTCTTGAGAAGATTACATTAAATGATGCTGAATTTGTATCACTAGTCAATTTATTTTAATTAGTTCATTTCCAACTTACCACAGATATAAATAAAATCACTTCCAACATCATGACTTTTTTGGACTGCTTTCTGTAAATGGCCAGTGATCTAAAAATAATCACATTGTTTGAAATGTCAAGTTAGTATCATTGATATGATTAAATAAATAGTCCAAATGAATTTTACACTAGTTATGACTTTATTCTCAAGAGCTGATTTCTTTATTTTCACATAGATCCTGGGTAATGTAAAGGTTGTGTGACAGAAATATGATTCTGGTGAAGGTTAGGCCTACAAAGAATTAATGCAAAATTAATATTCACTATTTCTAAGTCTATAGAGAGAGAATATCCACAGTGCTTCTATAGTGGACTAAGATACATTTTTAAATGAAAAAGCAGAAGTCTTGGATCTGAGAGGATCTAACCAGATAAATTTTCACATTAGAAGTCTTAAAACTAGAAACCGTATTATTAACTGTGAAACTATGTAATTAGTTTCTTTATGAGTCTTCAATTTTTTGCTAGATAAAATTAAAACTGCCAGTGAAAATTGAGGCCATTATGAACATGACAGGTCATTTTTGAGAAAAAGGTTATGTAGAAATAGCATCTGATAATTTGTTGGAAATATTAGCATATAGATGGCAATAGAATACATAAAGCATTATCAGAAGAATTTTAATCAAATGTATTTTGCAACATAACTCAAATATGGTTCTTTTCCAAATGTAGTTAAGTTCTTAGCAATAATAGTAGACATAACCCTCATTAAATATCGTTATCTAAAACCAAGTTTATGAGATATTTACAATTCTAATACTTTTTTAAAATCACAGAATTACAAAACATATAGCTGTAGAATCTGCAACACAGAATGAAAAATAATTCAATTTCCCCATGCAAAATTAAATAAACTAAGCAGCTTAATTTAAAAATTCTTAATGATGTGGAATTCTCTAAGTTACAGGAGCTATGTGAATAGTTGAGTGCAGCTACTGTGTCCATATCTGTCCTTGGAAACAGGACTGCACTCACCAGCCCTCCACACTGATGTGACAGACCCCACAGAAAGGAAGGAGAAAGCATGCACTATGGGAAACCACGGCACAACTCGGGGATGCATTTGCCTTCCCTCTCTCTTTGATGGTCCTGCACCATCTATCCCCTCTGCAGCTTCTGGCAGGAACTTGAAGATGGCAATTGCAAAAGTGTTACAGATCAGAACACTCCTTATACATACAACTGCCAATACGTGTTTATGAGAGTTCCAGAAGTCTACACTAGATCTCACTCCAAGAATGCAAACACAGTGTTAACCATGAAATGATGATATTCCCAGAAGAGTGGGAGAAGAGAATTTATCTTCAGATTCCTAATTGACTGACTCAAAGTTTGCTCAGAATATGCTAGCAACATATTTTAATATAAATACAATATAATTATATATAAAATATATAACATATTTTAATATAGCATAATGTTGTTTCCACTGTGAAAAATCTTATTATGAAGAAAAATAATGTGGATTTTTATACATTCTGGAAGTGACTTTGATTAACTACTGACTATTGACATTTTGGTTTCAAGTACTGAACACTCACATCTTAGCATATCTAAGTGCTTACAATAAAACATATTAATATATGTTGTAGCTATTTCAGCTATTCATAATTGATTGATATCTTTATAATTTGCCTGCAATTGTCAAATGAATTTTAAAATTGTGCAATGATTACGAGTCCTATGAAATCCTCTTGCCTTCAAAAATATTTTTGATCCTTCATTCATTGCAGCGTTTCATTTAGACACAGAGTCACACGGATAAAGCTGCACTTCCCAAACTTTGTTTGACTCTACCTGTATGTCTCAGTTCTATCAATGTGCTGTGAAAAGAAAGGAAGCATGCTGTTCCTTCTTCGTTCACCTCTTTCCTTTTCCTTGCTCCACAGAAGCACCTGCAATGGCTGTGAGGCCTGAATTTGGGAACAGGAGAGGAATCCTGCCAGCCAGAGGCCTAGCGTCAAATCTGTACCCCATCGTCAAATCTGTACCCCATCACTTTGCCCTGCACTATTAACTGAAAGAAAAAAGAAGCCTTGGGCTGGAGAGATGGCTCAGTGATTAAGAGCATTGCCTGCTCTTCCAAAGGTCCTGAGTTCAATTCCCGGCAACCACATGGTGGCTCACAACCATCTGTAAAGAGGTCTGGTGCCCTCTTCCGGCCTGCAGACATGCACACAGACAGAATATTGTATACATAATAAATAAATAAATAGTTTTTTTTTAAAAAAAAAAAAGAAGCCTTTGCTGTCACCACTTGCTACGAGTAACCTGTGCTATCTAATGCTTTCTACCCATTTTAATTATTCCGAATGCTTGACTGGTATTGGAAAAGGGAAGCTCTACTACTCTTAGCTGCCATTCACTTTAGAGCCTGCACATTTATATTCCATGGCCATGCTGTTGTTGCACCGTGTTTCTTAACAAGGATATTTCAGCCCTCAAAATTATGAGGCTCTCAAAAGGAAACAAGTGAGATTGTATTTAAAGCAAATATCCCTGAATCTATGGCTGTTAAGTCCTTGCTTGTACTATTTAGTACATCATAGAATAGTATAAGACAGACAAATATTGCTGTATGAATTATTCATAAGGAAGAAAACAGAAAGAAAAAAAGTAAGCAACAATTGCCTTTGGGTTTAAGAAGAGTTAGTAAGTGTTGCTGAACTGAATGGATCAAGTGCTTTGGTACAAAGCCCTTGAGCCTTATTGATGTCCCACATCAAATGCATTTTAAGTTAAAAAAAGACATCTGATGTCAAAGGCAAGAACCTTTGCAGCTCCCCAGGGCATACAGTGCTTTGCCCTTACTGAGATTCCCATCATCTCTCATCCACAAGGGAACTTGATCTGTGAACTCTTAGAAAACATTAAAATAATAATTAAAAGATATTTGTTAAAGGAGTATTACTTCTTTCAAAATGAAAAGTCAAAATGTTTTTATTTAAAAAAACTAACAGATATGCAAATAAGACATGGTAAGAACTGAGGAAAATTCATTTGCATATAACATTCTCTGCAGAGGCAAAATCCTTATTCTTTCTGAAACAGCAGTTTATTAAATTACAGAAACATTCCTGAACAGTTGCTCACATAGCCAAACAGCCACATACTGGCATCTAAAGTCAATATAAGGAAAAGGCTTTGATCTCTTTTTTTTTTTTGCTGTTCTTTTTTTTTATTTAATTTATTTTATTTATTAAAGATTTCTGTCTCTTCCCCACCGCCGCCCCCTTCCTTCCCCCTCCCCCAATCAAATCCCCCTTTCTCGACCGCGGCTTTGATCTCTTAGATAACTTAAAGAAAATTATTGATTTCTTCAAACTTGTGATATAGAGCGAAGAGTGTTATTATTATATTTCACAGGAAGTTCGTGTAAGTCCTCGCATATAGTACACACTGGAATCTGTGCTATTGTATAGCTATCCTGCAGATTAAACAATCCCTCAGAAAGTCAACAAGAAAGTGATAAGAATCAGAAGCCTGTATCTGTGGTTATATAAACAGCAAATGTTTGCTAAGGGTGGGGAGCTCTTTATGAGAGCTGTCTGCATTTTATGAAGGGAACTTTAGTTCCATGGCTGTTATGGGTCATCATTCGAGGTCAGGTATAACTTTTTAGTGGTATATTTATTTGGGAGTTACTGATGTGTTTGTAAGCAAGATCAATAAACTCATTAGTTCTCCAAGCTGGACCTTGATAGAATCGTCTCTTACCTCTGCTGGTGGTGCAATATCTGAGGTAAATGGACATTTTTCCATCTGAAACCAATTGGCAACCAAAGAAGAACTCTACAGAACCTCAACTGAGATTTGATTTAAAAGACTGGTTGCCTAACTTCTTCTATGGCTGACAATGCTCTCAACCACTGAGCCATCTCACCAGCTCCCAGCATATTTGTTTTCTAATGAGAACAGAAACAAGGTGGATCCAGATTGGTGGGGAGGATGGATTGTAAGGAGTATAAGGAGGGAAACTTATAACCAGAATATCTTATGTGAGAAAAAAATACTTATTTTGAATAAAAGGAAAAATAATGAATAAATAAAAGTAAAAGTAAACCTTTGCTATTTGTTGTTAGAATTTGCTATTTTCTTGTGATATGATGCTCTAATTTTGTTCAAACATCTTTAATTATTTTTCTGAATTGATGCATATGTAACTTTTATAACTTTCTCATATATATATGTATATATATATATTGCCAAGATATTTTATCAAATCATTATTACCATTTTTCCTATAAATCATTTTTATATTTACAAATTTGTAAATCACCTATCATATAAAATCAGATTCCAATATATAAGATGATTGTAATTGTAATCCATATGATTCTATATTGTAAAATGATACATATACCTAAATGTTCAAGTTGATGTATGTAGATACATATATCTAAGCATTTGGTTTTTTCAGGCCACTATAAGAAAAATACCAGATAACTTAAACCATAATTATTTGTCAGGGTTCTGGAAAACAGTAACTCAAAAACATTACCCTAGTTGGCTCTCTTACTTCTGATGAGAAACTTCATAGTCTTCTCTTTGAGTCATCACACCACTGAAAAGGAAAAGGGGACTTTCTAGACTTTTTTATAAGGACACTGATAGAACTCAGGAATGCTTCACTCTCACCTCGGAACCAACACGTCTTAAACTCCCACAGCTATCACACTGGAGGTTGAGACTTCAGCATAAAGACTTCTGGAGAACACAGACAGCTTCATCTATGTGTGTAATCAGAGGAAGAGTATTTTACTAATAAGCAACAATTATTAAAATTATCTTCTAGGAGGCTAGAGAGATGGCTCAGGGGTTGAGAGCACTGACTGCGCTCAAGAGGTCCTGAGTTCAAGTCCAGGCAAACACATGGTGGCTCACAACCATTTATAATGAGATCTGGTGCCCACTTCTGGTGAGATCTGGTGCCCACATCTGATGAACAGGCATTCATGCAGGCACAACACTGTATGCATAATAATAAATAAATATATTCTAATTCTCAATTTGATGTCTTCATATCTTAAAGCTGTTGTTAGCTACACATAAATATTTGAATTAGAAATGCATCTAGTGAAATGAAAAGCCAATTGTCTAGATTAAATTTTAAAACCCTGAGCACTGTTCCTAATGTTCTAAAATATGCCATAAGGAGACCGTCTGGATCTAACAGGGTTAAGTGTTTCTCAAGCATTCCTACAAGGATTTCACTCCTCATTCATAAGCAAGTGATTGTCTGGTTAAACACAGGCAATATAATTTAATTCATTACAAGAAGCAGATGTTGAGGCAGCAGAAATTAAAATCAAATGCTTCAAAACAGCTAAAATCTTATGACCAAACTTATTATTTATACTTCCCCAAAGTAACAATAAAACTGCGTATTTCAGATCTCTTTGGGAAAAAATTAAATAGTTTGCTCAAATAAATCCCTATAAAATCCATTAATGCAACACTAATACGATGTAAAGTACCATTCATTCCTGAAGAAAAGGGATAGACAAAATTGTTACAACATTTATACTGCAGAGGATAAAAATATGAAGTATAGTCATGTGTGCACATTACGAACAAAAGAAAATGTATATAGCAACAGTAGAATGGGCTTTTCATCAGCACCACAGTCTGCTATTTAGAGGAACTCATCAGTAGTGGAGCTTACAGGGCATCCTGAAGTTGACTGTGAATGTGAACACCTCCTCTCAAGGTTAGAAACTCTAGAAACAGCATTTGTATCATTTCTGTGCTGTTTCCAACAGTTTTTCCTCTCCAATGATGTAAAAATGGCTGACCTCCCACATTCCTTTCTGCCTTTTCAGTGATATGTAACAATGTGTGTCTCAGCTCCTGTATCAGTTACAAACCCAGAGACAAAGGCGCTGTGGTTGTGAAATTCTCACTGTGGATGCGTCTCAAGCAGATGCTGGCCATCGAGAAGGGGAGACAGAGATGCACAGGGCTGTGTGAAGAGCCTTCTATCACCCCGCTGTTATACTGTGAACGGCTGCTAAAATAGGAGACCGTTTGAAGCAAGAAGAGAAATCCAACGAGGTGTGAGAGGAAAGTGTCCTGCTTGATCATAGAAAGCAGATTCACAGAGGGGCAGAGTAGGAGGAGCTCTGCTAAAAATCGCAGGAGCTGCTGTTTTTATGCCTTTGCAGATGAACAGTAGTGTGGCACATTGTCCAGTTCCCCAAACCACACTGTAAGTTGCTGTATTTGTAGAAAGCCAGCTGAAACATTGCATTGGATAATGTCAAATACATCCTGTGTCGTGTATCATTCATTTGACTGGGATTATACTGTCTACCATTTCATTGGTATCCTTTTTCCTATTGGATTACATGTTCTGATGTGACATGTTTGGTAGAGAAGAGGAAATTTTCATTATCCATATTTTGTGTTTGTTTTGACTTACTTGATTGAGACAGAATCTCATATACCCCAGGATGGCCTCCTCAAACTCTTATGTTGCCAACTGGGTTTAAACTCTCTGGTTTTTAAATGGTGTTTTTAGACAAAATTTTCTTCCTAATATTTATTGTGTAGCTATTCCCTCCTTAATTTTTTACAAAGGTGTCAAAAATACACTGGGGCGGGGAAATTTAGTTTGTTCAATAAGTGGTGCTAGCAAAATTGAATACCCATCTATAGAAGAACAAAATTAGATCCATATCACTCACCCTGCGCAAAAATCAATTCAAAATGAATTAAAGACCTGAATTTAAAACACTGAAACTGCTAGAGGAAATATACTTCAAGATACAGGTATGGGCAAGAAGTTTCTGAACAAAACTTCACTAATACACAAAATAGCCCCAGGAAATGACAAATAGAACTATGGGAAATTAAAAAGTTTCTGTAAGGAAGATATCTATCAGCAGAGCACACTGACAGCCTGCAGAGTGGAAGAAGAGCTTTAGGAGCTATATCCTTCAGATGAGGGTTTAATATCTAGATGCAGAAAGAATTATAAAAATGTAGAGACAGCTCAGGCATTAATAGCTACGATCATAACCAAAAAGACAAAAGATGATAGATAGATAGATAGATAGATAGATAGATAGATAGATAGATAGATGATAGATAGATAGATAGATAGATAGATAGATAGATAGATAGATAGATGATAGATATGATAGATGATAGATAGATAGATAGATAGATAGATAGATAGATAGATAGATAGATAGATAGATGATAGATAGATAGATAGATAGATAGATAGATAGATAGATAGATAGATAGATAGATAGATAGATAGATAGATAGATAGATAGATAGATAGATAGATAGATAGATAGATAGAAACCACTACTCAACTAATGAGTTAATTAAACATGTTGTTCTCAAAAGAGGAAGAATAATGGGGTAGTTAGGGAAATGGAGAGAAGATGAGGAAGGAGAACCAACAAAAATAAGGGAATCTTGGTTGTAATGTGACTTGTTAGCGTATGTCTATAATCTACTATTTCTAAAATTAAGACCTATAAGTCTCTGCGGGTTAACTAACTCTCTATGAGGTACATTATTTTTAAATTTCTCTGGTTTGGGCAATATTACCATACCATCAAAATTCAATTCCATTCAAATTCTAGCAAACTCATAGGCTTTTGAAAATTCTTTCTGTCATCACATACAACTATTTTAACACACTTCAAAAATAGTAACTAATATAAAGTGTTATAAATGTCAGTATGCATTTTGATATAGGCAAGCTGTATATTTCATGATCTTCTATCTTAAAAGGTATTTGGCCAGGCATAGTTACATGCTTTTAATATGGGAGGCAGAGGCAGTTGGATCTCTGAATAGGGAACCATTTGACTCTACACAGTGAGTTCAAGTCCCTTGGGGCTACATAGTAAGTAACACTGTATCAAAATATATATTTGTGTATGTGTGTGAAAGAGAGAAGGGGGAGAAAAAGAAACTGTCTTGTTAAAACATCAATTCAGCATTAGTTAAAAAAACTTGGTAATTAATTTGTTAAATAATTATTTAAAGGCCATATGGTTTGACTGGATGACTAAGATATGACTGCACCAACACCGACTTCATAAGAGCAGTAAAATTAATTGAGAAATAAGGAATGGTGTCCAAAGCCAAGGGTAATTTGCAGTACATGCTACAGTAGCTCTTCCTTTTAAGACCCATTTGTTTTCATAGCCGAGTCACTGAGCTTTTTTACTGACATTTTAATAAAACAATTTCTTAAGTAATTAATTTTATATTCCATCTCTTTAATTCCTCATCTCAGTATGTCTTGTTGGTTAATGGGCTGCGTCCATTTTCTGTAGCTATTTACTGTCAATGATCCAAACTTTTCTCATTTATTACAAGAAAACTAAAGAATTTGAGTTTCCTTTCCTCTAAGAGGCCTTAATCATGTATCACTCAAAATACCCGTGCACTCTTTCTTTGGTAGGTATTGTCAGACTTTCTTTTGGGACCACCAACTCCCCAATAATGGGAGATTTATTATTACTTTTGAAAGTTCAGCCGTTAGCTTAGGCTTATTCCTAATTAGCTCTTATAATTTATATTAACCTGTTTCTATTAATCTACATTCTGCCACATGTCTTTTTAATCTCTCCTCCAGTCTGTACAAATGACTTCCTCGGTGTCTTGCTGGCACCTCCTGCCACTCCAGATTCTACCTCAGAGTTCCTACATCTGCCTGAAAGTCCTGGCTAACCTCTCCTACCTAAATAACTATTGGCTATTCAGCTCTTTATTGAACTAATCAGGTGCCTTAGGTAGGTAAGGTAAAAGACACAGTTTCACACAGTGTGATAAAATAACCCTCAATATTTCCCCTTTCTGTCCAAATAAAAAGGAAAGGTTTAACTCTAATACAGTAAAACCGATAGGAAAAAATGATTATCAGGTATTTTCTAAACAGAAAGTAAAAACTTTAACACAGTAAAACTGCATACAATAAGAACAACAATTATCAGGTAAGAATGACATTCACAATGTCCAGCCCATTTATATTTGGCAAATTAGGAGAAAAACTTTGTTACTTATCCTATCTTGATGAATCCAACATTCTATACCTAAACCACTTTTTGTATTACCAGCATAAAAATATTCTTTTAAAGCTGAAAACATTTTCTTAAATAAACAGCTAAAGCTTTTATGCCTCTCAACCTTTATAAACTTTACATTTCTTATGTAAGTTTCTTTTCTGAGAAAACAGAAATAGCTACTTTTTTCTCATTTTTTTGACAACACGACACTGACTTACTTCATAAAATAACCCGTCTGCCTCCACAAGAAAGAAGCAAAAAGAAAAAAGTGTCCACTCCAGGCTCATGTGTTCAGCAGCTTCAAGCTTCTCTTGCTGTTCACTCCCCGCCATGACAGACTCTACCTTGAGCTGAAGAACACTCATTTCCCTCCAGTTGCTTTTGTCTGAATATTCTATCCGTGTAGTAGGAAGAGAAATGAAGACAGGCACACTATCAAGCTGCCAGTCAAGATTATCATCACAATAACCATGGGTATTTGCATGCCCATGCACAGCCCACATACATATGTGTCTACATGCATCCAATGGTAATGGTAAATCAAATAGTTTTAATTGACCTAGATGGAAAAGACAGGATGAGAAACTGAAGCAGAGGAGGAAATGTATGTGGGAACTCAGAAAACTGATGCAGCAAACTTAAAACAAAAACTTCTGCGTGGCTGGGTTGCAAATGTTGGCCAACTTTCAACTAGGGGGAAATGTCGTAAAATAAGTAAGTAGTGTCATCCTTACTTTACCCACAGCATCCTCACCTTGAACTCCACACAAACCACGGCTCCCTCGAAAAATAATCTGTTATAGTACGTACAAATGGTTTGTTTTCTTCTCCTATGAATCAAGACACAGTCAAAAGAGTGTCTGCATCAACATATGCAAATTATCCTTCTGTTCTTTCTCCCCTCACTCCTGCCCCTCGGATTTTATTGGCTCTTTCTTCTCTTCCAGTTTCTTACTGCAGGCATGGGGTTTGTCCCTGAGCTATACCTGTGACGGGAAGTCAGGTCTTCAAAGTGAGGGATCCGCCCGACAAACAGATCTTGCTGATCTTTACTGCCACTCACGCAGTCGTATGACATATTGTTATTAAATTATCTGCCTTTCCAAAAAGCTCTTTTCAGTCAGTATGAGATGGAGAGGGGGGAAAGATATAGATGTCTTTTTTAAACAGAAAGGCATTTCTTCCCATGCACTGTCTTCATAAAGCTGTATTCCTCTGCTCAATCTAAAGTGCAATTATTTATTCAATTTATTCTATATACTTATCCAGAATCCATAATTGTGTGCATTACAATGTTCTTTCTTTTATGAAACACTGGTAATCATCGCTAATAAGATTTTAATGGCTTTCTTGGAAAATTAATAATTTCCAATCCCACATCATTATTTCCTTTTTAATATCTTCTTTGGGGAAATCCATAAATCAGAGAAGTAGACAAGATCATGTTCAGGATGTTATCTTTGGGTACTAGAGTCTGAAGATAGCCAAGTTTCTTGTCCTAGAACAGAAAGCATGGACAAAGACAGAGGCAGAAATAAAAGAAGACGGTCTATATAAATACCACACACTTTTGAGGGTTAAAAGGCCAGAGATGGGAAAACTGCCTCTGCAGAGGTCCTAGTCCCTTATGGTCCTTAGCATGCACCCATCTTCTCACACATTTTTCTACTGTGATTTTGCATAATTGTTCTGTTGCTTGTTGACGCTAGTCAGGAAGGTTTCTGGTCATCTTCTCTGTCAACTGGTTTCTTTTACATGCTACTCCGACCCCCTCACTGCCCTCCCTATTCTCTGATATCTTCCATTTAGTCAAATCTTTCAGAGCCAGGACTATATTCCCTGTTATCAGGTGTCTAATCTATTATCTTTCTATCATTCTTTACATGTCAGGAGTCCAGGAAACTGAGGCTCATTACTGACAACTGAGAAATATTAGTAATACAAATAATGCCTATTCTCACGCTGAGAGATATAATTTCAGATGCACCATTGTTTTATATTAATTCTCTCATTTTTAGTCATACTATTCATACTAAATAAAAACATCTCTATTTTCTGACTAGAGACACTGAACAACTTAAGTGGGTACACAATCTTGTTTCAATAACTCAGTGACTATGTCCTAGTAAATTCAATTGCACTGAATCCAGATAAAAACAAATGGGATGTCTTTCATGTCTCTCTCTCTCTCTCTCTTTTCAAGGAGATTGAAAAATTTGAGACCCATGTTTCGTGGGAGCAAAACATTATACTCAGCATTCACGGGCAAAAATGACTTTGTAATGATTCCCAGACCCACACTTAAAAAAATTTAAAATACTTTAAAATACCAAAAATTGAAACAAAGTCAAACTATTTAAATTAAAAATAAAAGGTGAGTCTGAGAAGCATGGATCCTTTCATTTTCATGAGGATTAAAATGCATTTATGCTGCCATGTTGAAATTTTAGAATTAATTTAAATAACTAACACCTTAGTTTGATAAACACATGGACTGTGTTCTTGTTTTTTCTAGTAAAGCACCTTAAACTTCTGATAGAAAGAGGCCAAAGAAAAGCACGGCCAGAGCACTGAGCTCACTCAGTACTCACAGGCGTCTTAAAGTACTAGTAATTGAACGTGAAGATTAAACAAGGCATCTGTTCTAACTGTATCTCAGATATCCTCTTTTGTTGAACAATCATGTTATTTTTCATTGTTGGGCAATTAAATTTCACGCAACACACCAATATAATAAATAACACATTATGTGGAATGTTTTCAGAAATATATATTAAGTGAACTATGTGAAGCACAACACAGCTTATGTTTACTTTTGCTTATAAAGAAAAAGAAAAATACATGAACACGTGCCTTCATTATAAAAAAAAAACTACGTTGTTACATGTAAATAGTGGATGGAAAGGGTTACTCAGCATGTGAGGCTGAAGCACCAATCTTTATAAAGACCTTTGCATACAATTGCAACTTTTAGAAGGGCGTCAATCTTCTCTATATTAAAGGAATCAAAATTAGCAAGGATGAAAAATATCCAGGATAAGAAATGAGATAGGACTAAAACAGGAAACCAAGAAGCTAAAATTAATATAAGCAAATGAATACAGCTATATTTCTGCTGAGTAAGATAACCACTGGGAAAATGAATTCAAGCACCGCAATGAAAAGCGAGCAAGATGGGGGAGGCGGGGTCTGGCACCATTTTCCCACGGGTTCCGCATTAGGTGCAATGGAAGCAAAGCTCGCCGTGGAGAAGTGGAGCAGTGCTGCACCCAGGCGAGCAGATCAGTGAGCATCAGCAGTGAGGAGCACACAAGTCAGTGCGTCTCAGGATGCACTGCCGTAGACAGACACAACCACACACTTGTGACTTCTTCATGGACATCACACGGCCTCACTCTAATCGCGAGGGAGC
Source organism: Microtus agrestis (assembly GCA_902806775.1). Classification (NCBI taxonomy): domain Eukaryota; kingdom Metazoa; phylum Chordata; class Mammalia; order Rodentia; family Cricetidae; genus Microtus; species Microtus agrestis. Next base: position 8,236,853 of record CADCXT010001743.1, on the reverse strand, counting down.
GTTAGTGAGCCCCAAATTGGGGAAGGTTCTAAATGTGAGATATGATGGAGGAAATCACATTCTTCATGAATGATAAGTTTGGAGAAATCAAAATTTAGAAATAGTCCTTAAAAAAAAATCAAATAACCTCAATACCTGATAAGCCCAAGCGCTGAGAATAAAGATGCATCAGTGGCATTGATAGGTCAGTTGGCAAAGCCAGACTACATGAATAGATTAGCAAAACTTACCATTGTTAAATTGTTCTTAGTGTTGGTATTGTCACTCTTTAAAAATAAATAATTCAACAGGCCTTTTCTTTCCACAAATTGCAGGGTTAGCTGGGTGGGGCCTCCCTCTGAGGGCACCAATCCTTTTATTTCATGTCTACTCTCTTTTGGTACAAGGCACACCTGCAACATTAAGTTTCCTGGTGTGTTTTTTTTTCCTCCTCAAACTATACATTTTGAAGCACACAGAAATTTTTCAGACATTCGTTCTCCCTTCCTTCCTCTAAATCGCCCAGTCTCAGTAGCTACTCTGTAGAAGACTGTGGCCTCTCTCACCCTCTGCCCCTAGTCCCAGGGAACTAAGCAGATCCTGGTGACACTCTATGATCTCCTCCCTCCTGTAACCAATGCAGTACCCTCCTTCTACCCATCTCTATCCCTTGGTGTCAGCTCCCAAGCCAAGAAACCCCAGTGGTCACACCTGGCAGGATCTCAGAAGCATTCCCTACCAGGCAGCCCACAACCACCAAAACTCTTCTAAGAACTAAAGGGCAACAGAAACCAAAACCAAGACACCCATCCACTAAAGGGAACACTAGACATAATCACCTCGAATTATAATCATCTCAAATCCAGATGCCTAGATGACAGTGTAAAAACACCATCAATAACAGTCAAGACAACATGTTTCCACTTAAAGCCAAAAAGCTCCACTACAGTAGACTCTGGGAAATGCAATATAGGTATAAAGCACAAGACAAGAACTTCAAAATAGGTTTTATGAATATGATAGAGGTCCTTAAAGAAGAAATGAATGAATAAGTTCATTACAGAAACCTATAAAAATGCAAACAATGAAGAAAACAGTTAAAGACATGCAAGTAGAAATAGAAGGAATAAAGAAAGCATAAACTGGGGGGGATGGGAATAAAAAATTTAGGCACTCAACAGGAAACAGAGACAAGTCTCACCAACAGACTACAAGAGATGGAAGACATTGAAGACACAATAGACAATATGGATACCTCATTCAAAAAATATGTTAAATAAAAAAAAACAGGAACAAACATCCAGGCAGAGGCAAAATCTATGAATACTAAAAATAAAGGAAGGAGAAGAAATCCAAATCAAAGGCACAGAAAATATTTTCAAAAACATCATAGAAGAATATTTCCTCAACATAAAGAATATGCCTATCAAGGTACAAGAAACATACAGAAAGCCAAACAGACAAAACTAGAAGTTTCCTTCTGCACATAATAATCAAAACAATAAATACATAGAAAAGAAAAGACTTTCTGAACAGAGTGCTTATAGCACAGGCACTAACAAAAACAATTAATAACTGGAACCTCATAAAACCGAAAAGCTTTACAGCAAAAGACTTCATCATTCACACAACGCAACAGGCTACAGAATGGGGAAAGAACCAATTGGCAGCTAATATCCAAAAGATATAAAGAACTCAGAAAGAAAGGGACACCAAGAAAACAAACAACCCCATTTTTAAAATGAGGCACAGAGCAGGGTGATGGTGGCACAAGCCTTTAATCCTAGCATTTGGAATGGAAAGTGAATTTGAAGCCAGCCTAGTCTACAGCGGGAGTTTCAGGACAAAGTTACACAGAGAAACCCTATCTCAAAAAACCAAAAAACAAACGAACAAAAAATTGAGATACAGATTTAAACAGAATTCTCAAAAGAGGAAACTCAAATTGCTGAGAAACTGTTATAGAAATGTTCAACATCCTTAGTCTTCAGGGATCATAGGCTTATCCCATAGGTGAATCCTGCCAATGTTGTTAAGTTGAATGGTCATACTGTTAGTCTGCCTCTCCAATACGTTTACAACTGTTGGTATGTGTTGGTCTCAGCTTTGGTTAGAGAAACTTCTTTTTGCAGTGAGTACTGGTTCATGTAGAGATTCATGCTCAATTAAAGTGCCAAGCAAAAGTAACCTTAAGTGTTCAGCTGTGGATGAGTCATCTGGATGAACCCCTCTAAGACTTTGGGAACATCATGCAAGTGTGAACAAAAAAAATGTAAGAGAAGGTAGGATGAAGAAGAGAACAGTGAGAAAAGAGAGACAATGGGAATCAAAGCTACAAGGATTTCATATCGTATGTGATCTCTGAGAAGAGCAGAGAAGAAAAAGGTGGAAGTCGTCCTGGAGGCACTAATTGTGGTGACTGGCAGTGCCAGAGGCCTGAGATTAGGGGACCCCAAGCTGCCACCTCTCAACTCTCCCTTCCTTTGTATTAGGCCTCAATGGTGACGTGCATTTTTATTATGTGACTTAAACGTGAAATGAGAGAAAGGAAGTGTGTGTCTTGGAGGAAGGAAGTGTTGTCCCGGCTCCTTCTCTTCATCAGTGCAACAGAACACAAATTCTAGTTCCTGTGCTCTCACAGTATCCTAGTTATGGTTTCTACTGCTGTGAAGACACAATGTGACCACGGCAATTCTTAGAAAGGAAAACATTTAATTGGGTTGATTGCCTGCAGTTCAGAGGTTCAGTCCATTATCATCATGGGTGGATCATGGTGGCATACAGGCAGACATGGTGCTGGAGAAGGAGCTGAGAGTTCTACATCTTGACATGAAGGCAACAGGAAGTAAACTGGGTCACTGTGGGTGGCTAGAACACATATGATACCTCAAAGCCCACCCCCACAGGGGCACACTTCCTCCTACCGGCACACCTCCTAATAACGCCACTCCTTAGGAGCTTATGGAAGGCAACTACATTCAAACTACCACACAGAGCTAGGTTTAGATCCTACATTATTAGACTTCCTAGGCCCTGCTCTTACCCACCACTGGACCATGCTATCTCTCACACCAGCAAACAATTTGAGAAGTCGCCAAGGGGAACTAACATGCATGGTGACAACTCTCTGCAATAGTGACTTGGTGTATTTAGGCACACTCTGGAATATTTTAGGGAGCTTAAAATGTTTAAAATTATACATGGCCAGGAAGTGGTGGCACATGCCTTTAATCCCAGTCTCAAAAAAAAAATATTTTGACCTCAAGAAACTGCTGAGCCCAAATATTTGGTCCTTTTTGTTTCTTTGTTTTGAGGCAGAAGTATAGGGAGAGAGTGAAGTCTAGCCATACTAGAAAACCAGTTGGCAAAAAGGAAGTCTGGAAAACCCCAGTCAAGAATGAGCACATCTGACTAACACATCTGGCAAGAGCTCAGACAGAGGGGTACCCTAGAGTGCCTGGAGGTCGCCCGAGACTCATTATAATGCTAAGATGCACACCCCTCTGTGGAGTTTTAGAACGCTAATGAGACATGCAATGCATGAAGGTCTACTTGGAACTGCATGGACTCCAGACTGTCTGAGAAAACATTGCTATGCAATGAGCCAAAAAGCCCATATTATGTGACACAAAAGCCCCCACACTTTGTACAGTGTGTCCCTGATACTAAGAATCTCTCTTTGCTGTTTCTTTTTTCTGCTTTGGAAAAGCATCTTTCTCCAATAAACTGCCCCTCCTTCTACTGTAACTGTGTGCCTCTGTTCAACCCTTTGTTTTAGAACACAGAGACTTGGAACTTGCCTGGAGGTACCCAGTATTTATGCATTTTATTCTTATGACCTGCCAGAACGATTTGCTCTTTTCTATTCATGAAAGTGATCATTGGAACCATTAAATAAATGGCCACACAGCAAACAGAAGAGCTAGCAGTGAACCTCTAGGCCAGACTCACACCCCAATGCCTCCTGAAAATGATATGGAATGTGTTAGAATTCCTTTTTTGCACAGCGATTTCAGAACATGTTGTTCAGGAGTAATTATGTATGCTTTTTTTCTGAGAATGTATATTCTGATTGTGTCTGTTGTGAATCCCCGTTTTTGCACATTACACTTCAAAAATTGGAGAGGTTTTTCCTTCTCTAAACAAAACAGATATGCAGTTTGAACCTGAGATTAATTCCTCTATTGTTTTTTAGTCTTGTTTGACATTTATAGGCAGTGCATAAAGCAGCTTAATTTAATGAGATGGGCACAAGTTTAAAAGAATATACATAGATCACCTGAGTTTTCTAAACAGCAGCTGTACTGTGTGATATATTATTAGACATAGACTAAGCCTTAAAAAATAAAAATGTCTGACTCATGATGATCAGAAATACACACACTTACACATATGTGGATATATCATCAAAAGGAGCATGAATAACTCACTCTGTTTAATATATGTGATGGCTAATCTTGGTTCTCTCTTTCTGCATGCACAGATGCACAGACACACAGATGCACAGACACACAGACACACACACAAACACACCTCAGAAATATCAAAAATGCACTGTGACCCACATAACATCCTGACCAGCACATCTTGTACTCCAGCCAGACTAGTAAGTCTGCCTGACGCTACATGGCTGTGCCCTCCCTAACCCAAAGACCTATTCAAGGTTCTACAACCAGGGTCTTACTGCTGAGCCTCCCCTTTCACAACCATGCTGTGACTGGTTGGCACATGCTGTGTGCCAGTTTAACCTCCTATATCCACATCAGACACACAGTCAATAAAGGAAGCCCACATGTCCAGGCCTTCCTACAAAAACAATATGAAAAGCCAAGACACTACACCCATCCCCCACTCCAAAGCCACCGGTCTGATAGAATTGTTGCCCAATGAGAATTACCCAAAATAGTTCCCCTTTTCCTGTTATACCAATGGGATTTTCTGAACTAACAGAAATACATAAGGTTAAAACTTTTTTCAAAAAAAAATCACCTAAGGTAATATTTGAAACAACAAACATTATTATTAATGAATATATGTGCTGTTCTTGCTCCTATATGAAAATGCATGAGACTGTACAGTTTATAAAGAACAACACAATGATGGAAGCTAGAAAATCAGAAGCATGGTGCCGACAGGTTTGAAGTCTGATGAGGTCTGTTCTATGCCTGTAATGTGGCACCATTTTGCTGTGTCCTCTGAAGGACAAACGCTGTACCGTCACATGATAAAAGTGATGAATGTGCCGGAGAGTTCGCTGCCACCCCTGTTTTACAAGCACTACTCTCACTCATGAGGGCAGAATCTTCATGACTTAATCACTCCTTACAAATCCCATTTCTTAAAGCAATCAGGACATGGGTTCAATTCCAACATAAATTTTGGAGGGATAAAATCATGTCTGTATTTTCACCATATTTTAAAACATTCCACACTAAAAACTATATTTTATGGAGAAGTTTTGAAAATTCAATTGCACCAGCTTCAAATTTTCATTCTATGTAAAGTGTTTCAATGCAGGTTCTCTCTGAAAGTTCTTCCCCAATCCCCAGGTCTGCGCAAGCTCAGTTTTTGGAAGACTTTATAGGACCTATAATCCTTCTGTTGTCAGTTCTTCAAAATAGAGCCATGGGCAACAAGTGGTGTCTTGGGTTCCATCAATGAAGCTAACCAAGCTTCACGACACAGCAGGATTTTGTCTAGTACTGCATTCTGATGTGTGGAACATGGAATGGAAAATCCAGTGAAGGAAGTGACGGTCACCAGAATGCTGCAAGGATGGAGGTGAGTCTGGTTTCTTCTAGCTTACCTGAAACCATCTTGAGACTTCACAGAAGCACATTAACTTTCAGGGTAATTATGCAATTATTCCACTGTTGGCTATGTATGCAGTCGTGAATTCAGACAGACCTTAGGAGCAGTCCCCAAGGTCTACATGAACATAGACACAGGCACAAAGCCGACTATATTTCTTACTCTGTTTTTGCTCCATTAACTCTCTATTGGCTTGTTCTCAAATCTTTAAATTGAGAACTCATTTAGTGACATGCATTTCCATATTTGATGCCTCTTGCAGCTTTCCAAACATGCTATAGATTTGGCATCTCAAAAGAACAGGAGCTGGACATGGTGGCTCATGCGCACAGTACCAGTATTTGGGGGGCAGAAGCAAGAGGACTGTAGCCAGGGCTACAAAGTGAGCTCAGAAAAGAATGAGAGAGGAGAAACAGAAATTGACTTTGTGGTGCTCTGGGGGTCCTTTCTCACCAGGCTAAAGTTCAGGTGTCCTCGGTTACTCACAAGGTCCTTCATGAAGCTCTCAGGACAATCCAGTCCATACTCCCTGCAGCTTGTGGCCAGCAGGCCATCCTCTGCTCAAATGTAGGGAACTGCTTTCATTTTTAATTTTATGTTTAAGTTAGTATGTAAAAATTCTGTATATTTATAGGCTATTGTGATATTTTGACACACATATGCATTGTGCAATGTTAAATCATGGTAAGCATTTGTATCTCATGAAACGTTAAATCATTTCTTTGTTTGTGAAACATTCAAAGTCCTTTCTCATGGCACACTGACATGTATGGCACAGTTCTTACCTGGCCTCCGTCCTGTATGAGAGCACTATAGCATGCCTTGATCTTGTCTGTCACTCAGCACCAATTCACTTTTCCCTCCTGAGTTCCTAAAAGACAACGTTAAGACTAAATTTCTGTGTATGCCAGTAATTTATTCAGTGAAGAATTCCATTTAGTTAAATTGTGCTGGTGTAGTTGTTGGGACTATGCCCCAGGTCCCTTTGATAGTAAGAAAATAACAACCTAAATTGTTTCTCTGATTAGAAATAAAGGAATTCTGGGGGTTCCTGAGACAAGGGACTTGTCAGAGAACTGTGTGGAATTTCTAATGCAGAATCTCATCTTTTCCCAGTAGTATCACAGGACAGGTAAGAAGTAACCTGTACAGGTAATTTGACCTGAAGAAAAATAATGTGCAATGAAAACCCAAATTACAGGCCAGGCAATGGTGGTGCATGTCTTTAATCCCAGCACTTGGGAGGCAGAGGCACGAGGATCTCTGTGAGTTCAAGGCCAGCCTGGTCTACAAAGAGAATTCCAGGACAACCAGGGCTGTTACACAGAGAAACCTTGTCTCGAAAATCCCTCAAAAAAAGGAAGAAGAGAGGTTAAAAAGGAAAGAAAACCTAAATTTTTTAAAGTCACCAGAATGGATGCAGTCCAGAAACTACAAACCAAAAGGCTTTCATCATACCTACAGACAGTCAGAGGTAGAAAAAGCTCTCTTCCTAGAAGAAAAGAGCAAGAAAGGAATTACTTTTTATGAAGATAGGAAATTGTATTTGAAGCTTTATGCTGTCTCAAATCTGTTTACTCCCTGAGCCTAACTCTTTGGAACATTAAGTACCCAGCCACCCTCAATGGCGGTTAAAAGGCTGATAAAATTTCCCTCATTTGCTGGTTGCTTTGTTGACTTTTTTTTTTTTGCATTCTGTAGGTAGAAGAGGAAATTGTACTATGATTAATGATGACTAATTATAAAAATGTTACTTTAATTTGTAAACTTTACCAGGCATGTATTGATGCCTACTGCATCCCAGACTAAATGCCAACGAAACTGAACTCAGAACATGTCATCTTTTCTAAGGCCCAATGGTACCCAGTAGAAAAAAAAAATCTACACAAGATCCTGAGTGTCATATAAAATAATAAAAAAGGAATTTCTGAAAAAAAAAAGATCCTGAGTGTCTTGCTATTGCCCACAGCCCCTTCATCCTTCCAACCTCCTCTCCTCTTCCTCGTCTATCTCCCTGGAGCACCCCTCTCTCCAAAACGCCAAGACAGAATCCTGCCCAACAACTTTGATCTAGCTTGGAAGCTGCTTCTTCCTGGTGACAGCTCAGCTGACTCCTGCACTTTCTTCAAACCCTTCCTTAAATCTGTACAAAACTGTACAATGGCCTCATCTCTCCTCCCCAACCCTCCTCATACTCTTCTTTCACAGGTGGAGACTTTTATATACTATCGACTGAAGGACTGATGGTTGATCAACTGATTTATTTTTGTTGTTGTTTCTCCCAAACTCCCAAACTCTGTGTATGGGTATGAAGGCAGGAGACGTTGACTATTCTGTTTATTGATATACTAAAGATCTCAGAGTTCAACTGAGGGCAGAGCAGCCATTATTAACCATATGTTAAGTGAATCCAAATCGAGAAAAGGATCTTTTAAGTATATTTTAATCCTTGCAATAAAAATTTAAATTAGGTGGCTTTTTTAACTGATTTTTATAGATTGGCTAACCTCAGAACTTTAGGAATTAAATTACTTATTCACATCAAGGAAATGTGTTCAAACACAAATGTTTGTAGCATATCACAATGTAATTGCATTTTCTTTCTTTCATTCAATAATTATTTTTGAGTGGTTAAGCCACAAAAGGTATCAAATTATAAAAACCATAAAGATGAGTAAGATATGGAAGCTATCCACATGGAACATAACATTTCCCAATCTGTTTTTTTAATAAGAGCACTTAACAACTGAGGTAGGATCAATCTACCCAGAGAGTAAACACACGGGTCTCTGCTCTCTCTTTGCCCTGCTCAACCTCTCTGAGCCCATTCTGTGATTCCTCACTGCAAGATTTCACCATAAAGAAGATTGGCTTACATTTTGGTTCTGAGATTATGAAATAGACAGCAACCTGCCCTAAGTGGCCGGCATTCACAGCATCAGAGCTGAACACAGCTCTCCCAAGCTTCCATGACTATACATGGCAGGCTCAGGACCAAAGGTTCCTAATTCTGAAGCACAAGGGATTGCCTAGTTGATTTCTATATAGACCAAAGCATGAAGCACATTGTTTGGTTGGCTGTTGTGTATACCAAAAGATAGGTTTACTGCTTTTGTACAAACTCACTCTTCTTCGGCACACTCCCTCCTCTTTCTCTATCTGGTAGGGACTTTTCTATGACAGTTTCTCTTCCCTGCACACTCTTCCTCTCCTCAGTCATGGACAATATTGTTAGTTGAAGTTCCCATGGAGCTCTATGAACACAGGCCAATGGAAATTAATGTCACAGTTGTCAAAACAGATAGCTTAATTCTGTTTCTCTACAGGGGGCTGCAGAAACGTCACTAGACAGGTGTTTTCCTAATCGCAAATGTTGAAGGGGTAGCTCGCAGTGATTCTGTTTAGTCAAGCTGAGCAGAGGTCTGATAGGGTGCTTCTGATAGCCTGTGGTCATTCCTCATCACAGCAAACTTAGAAACCACTGGGTAAGCAGAACCGATGGCCAATAGTCCTCACAGGCCAAGGACAAGCGGCACTCAGCTGCCCTTCCGATCACCTTTCAATGCTTTCAAAACCCTGATCCTGCTCAGACACTGGCCCAGATCAATCACTTCAGGATGTCTGGAGTGGCAGCTGAGCCCCAGGACACTTTAAAAGGTCCCTGGGTAACCACATGTGCAGCCGGGGTTGAGAACCACTGCCTTGGTGATGGGAATAGGCCATCTGACGGCTTCATTTTTACCTCCTGGCTCACCTCTCTGTCCCTCCTGCCTCTGGATGATGATTGCAGAGACATCACATGAATGGAACTATATGATTACCATATCCAGCTTGAACGTCTAAGTGACCTGTCTACTACTACTTAATTAAAGTATTTAAGCATACAAAGCTGAAGTATGGAAGAAAAAGAATTTGCCTTAATAGCTTTCATTTACCCTAGTTGATAGTTAAAGTGACTTTAAACATGAACTCACTTAAAGAAATTTGAGTGACTTGCTATTTCTTTTTCAAAATATTTTATTTTGCCAAGAACAGCAGTGTACACCGTTAGTCGCAGCACTCGAGAGACAGAGGCAGGCAGCTCTTTATGAGTTCAAGGACAGACGGGTCTACTTAGAGAGTTCCAGGACAGCCAGAGCTACATAGTGAGAGCCTGTCTCAAAAAAAAAATCAAAATAGAAAAAATATACTTTTATTTGGAGGTAGACTAGAGAGATGGCTCAGCAGGTAAGAACACTGGCTGTTATTGCCAGTGTTACACCATGAACACCAAGTACTGCAGCAACTGTGGAGTGGAGCCAGCCTGATGTGCAGTGTGTGTTGTGAATGGCAGACGCAGAGGTGGAGCCGCTCCAAGACCCTGGAGATTGTGAGTACCGGAAGTCTTAGTCTGTGGACTTAGGCTTTGTTTTGTTCTGATTGTAACTGTACCCCATGCTTCCTTTTTGAAATAAGTATGTAATTTATATTTTATTTCACAGGAGCCCACAGGTCTTTGGAGTTTGGGAGAGATTTTGAACATTTAGAGACTTTGGATGTTTTAAACAGACTGAACTCTTTTTTTTTATTATTTTTATTTAGCTCTACATTTTTCTCTGCTCTCCTCCCTGCCTCTCCTCTTCAACCATCTCCCAAGGTCCCCATGAACAGACTGGACTTTTAAAGGGATTAAATGTGTAAAGTCTCTGTGACTTTTAAAAGCTGGAGGGCCCTTGGAGACCAGTGGTGTCAGATGCCCCTAACTCTAGAGTCAGAATGTGGGTCCAACAGCCGTGCACACTTTACTGCTGAGCTCTGAGAGTTTCTATTTCTCACTTACTTAAACGCATCTACGTAAAAACTCTGAGACAGAGATTTGGAGTTTATGTAATCTTCACTAAAAGTCTTGCTTAATTACTTACTCCTTCCTAAAGCAGTTACCTCGTCTGTAATCTCGGCTGTAGAAGCAGCTGCTCTGTGTTTCTGGTTTTAAAGACGGCACGGGCAAGGCAGCAAGACTCCACTTCCAATACTTTTTTTTTAATTCCTGTATGTCTTTCAGAACAAAATGGATGAAAAGAAAGCAAGGAAGAATTATTAGGAGCCCTAGGCTCCAAATAGCTTTGCCTGGTTTTGTTTGTGTAAAAGAGAGAGAGACTAGACATACCACAGAAGAAAAATCTCCAGTGTTATTGAAGATTGGAAGTAAAAGTACATGAGCTGGATATGGCCTGTTCACATCGAACTGCGCTGTTCCTCCGCTTCCCAAAGGGCATTGTCAGTAGACTGAGGATGATTCGGGATCCTGAGAGAAGAGGGGAAGCCAGCCGCTCGCACTGACAGCAGAAAACATCCGGGTCAGGCAATCTGAGCTAATGAGGTGGTAACAGAATGAAGGGTCCCGTGTTGTCTGTCAGCACGGGCTGGCATCTTTTTTTTTTCTTTCCTGGAACAGGTTTGAATACACTTTCTATCTAAAACCTACCCTCAGTCTTAATTTTTTTTCCTCTGAATGTGTTTGAATCTGGGCCAAGGTGCTCTCAAATCCTCTCAAGGGTTGTGCTGTTGACCCACGTTTCTGTCACCAGAACATAAAATAGGAAGGCAGCAGTCTAGTGACCGGAGAGCAGAGAAAAATTGAAAATTATCTCCAGCTTATGTCTAAGTCAACTTAAGGCTGAAGACGGGCTCAAACTGAAGCAGGACAAGCTCGCAGTTTTATGAGCCAATTCAAAGTGAGTTTTAAAACAAATTTAGAACCTAAAAGGCAATTTAATTCAAAATTCCTCTAGGCAGAAAACCAATGGGACTGTAAAACAGCAAAATGCAAATAACAGAGCAGAATCGGGGGGTAAAAATACTTTTCAAGCTCCAATGACAAGACAAAAATTCTATTTAAATATCAGGTAGTGGGAAACTGCTGTTCTGTTGTGTAACATTAATATGGGTGTGTGTATACATATATATTTAATTTTTTAAGCAATGAACTAGGAAATAGCAGATTCTGAGAGAGTTGTAGGTCTGCCAGTAACTCATCCCTGGGTATGACAGGTTATTTCTGTGGAGATATATATATATCCTTTAAAAAAAATGTGGTAAGTTGGTCTTTTGGTCACAAAGCAATTGGTTCTATATCTACGCACAGCCTTCAACTCCACCCTGAAGTGAAAGACCTAAGCATTTCATTATCTCATAAGTAAATTGCTTTAAAATCAAATTTCTTCCTTATAATTTCCTGTTGCTATAACAGATGACAATCCGCCTGAGCTTGCCCTGGATCCCATATTTCACTGGGTGTCATGTATTTCCGGGTGTCAAGCAATACTGGATGTCCTATAGTCCTGAATGGCAGTAATATAGCATGGGAAGGCGACGTGTTTGAAAGGGTTGAAAAATGTTTCAAGGTTGGTAAAATATTCCCAAATTGTCTCTTCCTGAAGCCACATTCCTAATACTGTTCTAATTATAGTTTGTGAAACTAAGCAACTATCTCTGGCAAGGAAAAATAATTTTTCTAAGTGATAAATGGGAACATTTGCTAAGTAACGAGCACTCCACGTCTGCCCTCCTGCAATGCCCTTATTCTCCCTAACCCGTTTCCCACCACCTCGCCTTCTAACTATAGGAACTCCTCTCTTAGCCCTCAGGTTTTTAATGCGTTCGTGATTCCTAGGATTTCTTTTCTTCCCAGTGTTGGGAGCAGTGAGACCCCAGATCCTGAATTTCTTGTAATGTTTTCCCCTGATCTGAGTGCCTACAGCTGCTCTGAGCACGAGACCTTCAGGAGTTCCTGATGGCAGGAGAGTGGTTTCTGGTGGGTTTGGCTGGAGCGTGGCTATCTCTATATAATCTGCCCCTGAACGCAATAAAGGGGGCATTCTTGGAGGCTTTTGGTACCAGTGTTAGAATGTCTGTGTGTCGGTCTGTCTCTGCGTCTGTATTCTCAACCTCCAGCCCCTTGCCCGAAGCTTGCCTACTGGGTAATAGCGCACCTAGCGCAGACACGGGGGGGGGTGTGCGGCACCCAGTAAATTTTACTCCTTTCCTCTAATTGATGCTAATTGACTTTCTAGTGACTGTTTCAATTATTCGTGAAATGAATTTTGGTAGTGGGACTCAGTCTTATCCGAAATGATATACGTCTAGGTATATTGTCTAACTTCATGACAAGTGCCCAGTTTAAAAGAGAGTCAAGACTGCTGATTTACCATACAATTCATGGAAGCTAAAAGGTGAATCCCATAGCGAGTCTTCATTGATCTAGAGTAAAACTCAGAGGAGCTTACCATGTAATTGTGCTGCAAACGCTATTGATTTACTGCATGATATATAGAGGCTCCCGTGTAGCTCAACTGTGAGACTCTAACTCGCAAGCAACTGCGTGAAACAAACCGAGTCACCTGATCTGAAACTCGGGCTTAATATGCATCCCAGTGGATATTATTGTGGACCCAAACTTAAAGTTTTATTAATTCATTGTGATTTTCTTGAGAAACCCTTCCATAGCATTAGAAAACAGCAACTTTATGTGCCCATGGATACGGGCAAGCTGGTACTAAGAAATCCTGAGAAAGGACCCTTAGACGATCATGTACCAGCTTCTGATGTGTGTTACAGATTTTCCCCTCATCAAAAAACCACTAAAAGACTAATGTTATGAAGGTAAGTATGCTAAATTGGAGGGGAAATAATGCCATGACCATCTGTAGTGTTTATTCATCTTAAAGTAAGATGAATTTTATAAGTACCTCGAGAATGCTTGTGAAGAGTTTGATTTTCCCACATTTTGTTTTCTATTTCAAAAAGTCTATGCATCACTATTTGATCTAAAAGCCTACATATGGTAGTAAAAATAAATTACTATTCTAGAGGTGGTTCATATTCGGTAGGAAATACATATCAACTTTGGCAGGATTTTCAAATCTGAAATTGTGTGGACAAAGCCTTAACATTATAAAATGTCTTGAGGTTTCTGGTTCTAAATAACATTATTAACTTCATATTTTCATTCTAAATTTAATTATAGATACACTTCTTTAGGAGATGTTTTTATTTAAAAGGTTATCATAGTCTATTACGATTAGAAGAAGGTGACTTTACCAGAAATCTAATAAAATAAGTTTTTTAGAAAATGTCTGTCAAACATAATTTTTCTATATGCCACATTTTTGTTCTCTGTATAAATTATTCAACTATGTCTTTTTTTTAACCTTGCATATTTCTCTTCCAAGATTTCAGCCTTCCCTATTGTTGAGGGGAATGCATTGTGATTTAGTATGGTAGTGAGATTCATTTTAACTTTACAGGCAGATGAAACCCTATGCTATGCAAGATTATTCTAGAGGGTTCTACTTGTGAATGCTGGCATCCTCTCTTATATTTGCAGAGCATAATTATAAATAATGATGTTTGAGGAAATACTTAAATCTCATTAATGTTGCATTTTCTCTCAATCAAAGACGAGAGTCATCCAACATACACAATAAGTAATAAATTAACTCCTAAATCGCATGTGCTGGGTTGGATGGTTACTATTAAGATGGACAGATGATGTTTTGATTCCGAGAATCTACTTAGGAGACAGAGAGAACTGTAAGGTTTCCCCTGCCCTCCACACATGCACATGTGCCATGATATATATAGTCACATATGTGGACATAAGCACACAAAAATAAATAATATATACAATGAACAAATAGATGTAAAAGTTTAAATAGCATATACTAAAAAGAACAACTGTTTCCTTATCCTGTCTTAAATTAACAGTAGCTGTAAGGAGGACAGAAAAGTAGAAGTCTACATGACATAGGATTGAAAGACTACAACTTGTCCTTGCTCTTGCTTTCTGTGCATTTTCCCCACTGTGACCATCCACAAGGAAAGTTCTTTTTTAAACCATAATCTGCTACTGGGAAAATCCTAAACTATATAGACAAAGGAAAATTGCACATTGCCCATCTTGTCACAGAAATAAGTAATTCTGTGTTTCATTTGCAAACAGGTATATCATCATAAGTCCACTAATGCAGAGACTTAACATCATCTAAAACCCTGCCCAGCATCTCTGAGATAGTAAACTATCGTCCTGGGACTAAAACCAGCCAGCTAATTTCAGAGTCCATACTCTAGAACCCCCACCCTCAACTGTGCTTCCCCACTAGACTTAATGACCAAACTCTTTTATTTTGCAAAAAACTGTGCCTTATGTATGAGTTTTATGTAGTGATCTAAATCTACTATAGACCATATGTACTTTTTCCTCTCTTGAAAGAAAAAGGAGAAAGAGAGAGAGAGAGAGAGAGAGAGAGAGAGAGAGAGAGAGAGAGAGAGAGAGAGAGAGAACAGAACAGAGGTTAGAGGACAGAAATCTACTCTCTCTTTTGATCATGTGGTCTCAGGACAAACACTGAGTCTTTACCCTCTGAGCTGTCTTTTAGCCGCCTCCCCCCCACACACACACATCCTATTCCTAAAAACATTTCAAACTAAGTAAGTCAGAAGCTATTCCATCAGAGGCCCTTTTTCATAGTGTCTTTCCAGACAAGAGTTTGTGACAAAGTGAGAACACTCCCATGTCAAGAAGCTTTTAATGCTCCAACTGCAAAGCTGATTAATAGTCAACACGGTGGACCTAATGGCACTGCAGATAACACTCTCTTTCAAAGCCTGTAAAAAGCCACCCTCCTACATTAGGATCCTGGCTGTTAGAACAGCTGTTTGACTTCTGCTGCAGTTCAGAATAACAAACAAAAGCCCCTGGGGCATAAAACATGGAAACATGGAAAAGGCTCTAGAGCAAGCAGAGCCTTTGAGATTGTCTTTCCCTAGAATTTAAGCCTTGTGGAAGCCCCTGTGAACTGTTGGACAGGGCTTATTAGTGCTTCTCGGTCTTAGACAGGCAGAGGGACTGCCTGGTATACTTGTGAAATTGCACACATCTGGGCCTGAGGTTCTGCCTTTCTAAAGGGTGCAGAGGTGATGCTGCGGCTCCTGCAAGGAGACACTTGTTACGTTGAGCAGTGTCATTTTTGCAATCCCTGTCATCTCTTGCCCTGCCTTGCTTCCTCGGTATTCGTTTCTTTCTTTCAAACACACGAGGCTGAGAAACAGCTCTGGAAATACAGAACATGCAAAAACAACCTTCTCCTAATCACAGGGATCAGAAATATTCTCTTAGGTCACTCTGTGCAACACAAAACTTACCTGACACAGGGCGTGAGCATGAAGAATGAAGTGTCCTTGATGCTCAGAGTTTTTAGTCTCATCTCCACAAGGCTCTACTGTGGCAGATAAACTTACCAGCTAAAGCTTTGATTTTGACACGATACTGATAGTATTAAAGACTTCATGCACTATGCATGAGGAATACAGTTCATATACACTACAGATTTCGGCCAAAAGCTCCTTAGCCTCCACCTACCTTTAAGTTTCCATTAGTCTAATTCAGAGCAAAATTAGATTAAATCAGACTAATATCTAATGCGATGCTTTTCAAGGAATGTCCAAAGTAATGGTTCTCAACCTGTGGGTCACAACCTCTTTAGGGTCAGCTAAGACTATCAGCCAAAAACTGGACACAGGGAATTCTAAAGAGAGGCCAATGATAGGAAAGAATAGAAGAGGAGCAATGTGTAAATGTTTTAGCTTGAAAGAGGCCACGAATTACACACTGGATGTGTTGAGCGCGCAAGGCCTGTGGAATATTCAAGTGGAGGTGTGTTTTTGCGAAACTAACCTAGCAATCATTTGCCTGGCATCATAAACTCAAGATATGGGACTGACCATTGGCACCTCCTGGCTCTTCGTCTCATAAGGATTCCTCCTGCCTAGAGTATTCATTATAGTGAAGATAGCCTTGTGGAAGAAGAGTGTGAACATTTCCCAAGCTAAACCGGGAAATTTAGAGTATGTGAGTTCAACTTCATACAGATGGCATGTAATCATAAAGGATACATATTTGAGCTGCTATTTTTACACACATTTTCTTTTTTTTCATTTCTACCTTTTATTACAGAGAACAATTTTTCATTATTTATGTTACTTTACAGCAACTTTGCAATTAACTAATGTAATAGAATGAGCTACATTTTAATGCTAACTTCATCTATCAAGTGAAAATGTAGATCTTCTATTTTTGTATCCGTCATGCTTTCTATTGCCAAGTTCTGAGTCTCCAAGCCTGAGGATGTTAGCACACATTTTCTACCATGCGGAGAAAGCAACAAACAGAACCAACATATACAAAACAAGAGACAGCATGATAGCGGCATAGAAATGAGCACAGGGAGAAAATTGTGCAGGGTTGCCTACCACGCTTCAGTCCCCGCTGAGATCCATGTCTTATTCTCCTGCATCTAAAGTCTAGGATCTTTCAATAACATTTAAAAAAAATCCACTAATTTAATCAAGTCTAATTTGGTTTCTAGTCTAACCAAGAGTCTTGAACACTGAAAATTAATGCTATTCATACTTACAAGAACACTTTTTTAAGTAAGAAGAGGACTAAAAGAGGAAGGATCCTAAACAGTAATCAACATTAAGTTTCAGAATAAAGAAAGGAAACAAAGGAAGATGAGAAAGGTAAACCTACACCATAGTAGTTTGCAAATCAAGAGAACACCATGTCAAGAAAGAGGCAGAAAGCAATCGTGTGCAATTTTTCTGTCCTACTACTTATGAAACAGAGAGGAGGAGCTGTGGCCGGGGCTAACAGGAGCATGGTCACCATTAGCTTCAGAGGGAGTTGGTTTGCATTGGTAGAGAAAGAGCAAGAATATTTGGAGTCCATGTTGAGAAGCTGTAGGTAGTAATAGAATAGAGAGAACAAGATTGCATTAGCACGACAGTAAATTTTAAAGAGAAAAAATGGATAAGGTTGCATGAAACTGTAATAGACATGGATTTGAGTGCAGGTGTGGAGGCATTGTGATCCACACATTAGAAAGTCATCAAAACGTTAAACCGTAGGTAGATAAGGATATCAAGAGATGGACATACCATATAGCAAGGCATCTGATGCACAATTAATAAAAGCTCAGAGACAGATAGTGGCGTTCAACCTAAAGGTCAGAAAAGCAAAGCAGCCAGTCACTGGCTCTTACCTCTACCTCAGTCCGAAATGGTGATCCTGCCTCCAGGAATCTCAGAATGAGACTGAGACTGAGAGCTGTCTCCTCCAGCCTTATAATTCTCTCTAGTTCTGGCATTAAGGTGTGCACCACTACTACCTGGTTTCTCTGGCAAACTAGTGTGGCTACTGGGATTAAAGGTATATGTCATTGCTGCCTGGTCTGTAAGGCTGGCCATTGGGCCTGTTTTACTTTCTCGATTCCCAGGCAAGCTTTATTTATAAAAATACAAATGAAATGCCACTACGGGCATCTGAGAACCAAGAGGGACTTGATGCTGAGTAGACCTGAGGAACGTGGCGAGGCTGAGGGAAGATGGCAGCTCCATGGATGGTAAATGAGGAGGCAGTTGCCTGGCTGCTACAGCCCTGCTCTTCCATCTTCAAGTCCGCAAGTCATGGGCATTGGTTGACCTCTGCCATCCAGGAGGAGATATGGTGGAGTCAGGGAAATCTATAACCCAGGAACAGCCTTGGTGTCATTTGATGGAAGACTCCTCTACATTGTTTTCTCTACCTTCTAACGTATAAGCTCTGAGCTGTTTCAACACATCGGCTCAAAATACAATTATTTTAAATGAGGCTCCAGCTAGGGAAAAGTAATATCCAAGGTTTTCTATCATCTTTTCTACATCTTAGATGGGAAACATTACATGATAAAATGTTTTTAGATTGGTAGAATAAAAATAGTCCTTTCCAGACCTAGGTGTTCCAGATCCAGTGCAAATCCATCCAAAACTTAAGAAACATGGGCTAACATCAAAACATCACGTAATTCAACTAGCATTTCTGTGGTTTCTTATTTTTAATATCTCTGGAATATGCCTTGAACCATCTCTGATACCATAGCCTTCAGTTGCTACTGTTTCTTTCTCTTGTACGTATTTAATCTCTATTAAGCACAATGTATTCAGATGCGAGTCACGTGACTGGAAATTTCTTTCTGGTGTTAGACCACCGAATACATTTTTCCGTTTTCATTCATTAAAGATTTGCTTGCTTTCACATTTTATATTAAGCTTTGTGAGGATTGCTGAGCCGCTGCCCTCAATAGTTGTTTAACAGTACCTTACTGCCCTCTAGCGTAAGTTTGAAAATTAGCGTGCAACCATTTGTTCAACAGGTTTTCGTCCAAGCCTCATAAATTGATAACCATTGCTTTTTAACTGAATTACAACTTAGCACTTGCATAGAACTGAATGTTTGGCGGTATGGATTAATGTCTTCTCTAGATAAAATTAACATGGTCAACTGAAAAATCTAAGAAAGAGAGCACCTCTCCTAGCCTCTTTTTTGAGTGAGTGGCAGCCACCCCCAAAACACACACACTTTAATTTACATGTTCCCCCTTCTTTTAGGCTATGATTAAAATTTTGTGTCCTCTCCTAGCCTTTTGGTTGGGTAGTAGCCCCTCTTCCCCAACTCCTGATTTTAACACACTTTTCCTCTTCAATTAGGCTATTATCGAAATTCCATGAATACTCTTTTTTAATTTTTTTTAATTTTTCACTTTTTTTTATTTGCTTGTTTGCTTGTTTATTTTGGATGAGGACACTGGCACACATGTCCTGGCTCACATGGAAACCAGAGACTAGCCTAGCAGCTTGTGACAGTCCATTTTTCTCGTTCCTCCATGCGGGTTGTAAGGTCAAGCTGATGCTCTCAACCTTGGCAACAAATGCCTTCACTGAGCCATTTGGTTGGCCCCTTAGCAAATGACCTCATCTATCACTCCTTAAACAGTCAGACAGAAGATTCGGATCATTTATGCTCTCAATGAGTGCTGGGCATTTGCTTAAGATTATTTCTAATGATGAAGACACAATTGAAATTGAATCAAATCAAATCCTAAAAACTGTCAGAAATTTCAGCAAGGTAATTTTATGTTCAAACATTTATAAAATTATTTGCGACATGAATTTCTATTCTTTGAGAGATGTCTGAAATGTTTCCATAGCATGTTGTTCCTCTATGATAGGCTTTCTGTCCTACAGGGTTACCGGGCAGAGAAGAACTTACTGGGCAGCTCCATTTGTTTTAGAGCCTAGCATATTGGTGAAAGCCAGGGAACTCGTGTTTAACTGGAGAGCGTATTAATAAGGAGAGGTTCAGTTATTTAATTATCTGCTTGTGGGTGGTGTTTAGAACATCAAAATTGACATAAAACCCTCAGGATAATTTTTAGTAGTGCAATGGCATTTTGCAATACCACAAAGATCAAGAAACAGACAGAATGGACATGAAATTTTAGTTCCGATGCTTCCAACCTCCCCTGAGCCTTACATTTTTACTTCAAACATATACACATACATTTCTCCTAAAACTGTAGGGTCAATGAAGGAGAAAGCACTTAGATGGCAAATATTCTATCCTCAGAACTAATAGACCTTCATTTATTCTGAATCTGGAGTGAGCATTAAGTTATTTCTTGTCTTCTGATTAATGAGCATCTTTTGCTTCTTGCAACTCCCTTTAGAAACTATGCTTCAGCATATATATTTAAGATACTTTAAATAGGAAGGAACATATTCTTTGAAATATTCAATAATTCAGTCGAATGGTGGTGGCACACGCCTTTAATCCCAGCACTTGGAAGGCAGAGGCAGGTGGAGCTCTGTGAGTTGGAGGCCAGCCTGATCTACCAGAGCTAGTTCCAGAACCGTCAGGACTATTACAAAGAGAAACTCTGTCTCAAAAATAACAAAAAAAATCAATAATTCATAGAACATGAAAGGCCCAGAAATGCAGGTTTGGAAGCTATGTTTGATGTTGCAAAGAGATCCACAGAAACCATCACTGGCCAGTTGTACCACCTGGTGTCAGCACCACAACTCGTTAACACTCTGATGCCTGTCACTCCTGCATCACCCAAGCCGACTAACTGTGGGGTTCACATAGGCTCCATGTCTGCCCCTGACATGGCAGTTTCATGCCATGGCTGCAAAAGAAACTAAAGAGGTGGGGTTCTGATGTCTGTTCTGAGAGACAGAATCAACAGGGAGGCATTGCACAAAGTAAGGAAAACATTGAAGGGTTCCTTATGCCCACAATTATGACTATTCCCCTCCAACCATTTAATATAATATCCATCAAGCAAATCAAATTTAGTTTTCTCTACAGTTTCTAGAAACAGAATGGTTCTAGGGAAAAAATCTGTCTCAAGGACAATAAAATCATAAACGGAAGCTTCTCATAGTTGTGTCTGTGGCTGTTTCTTCATTGTCTCTGGACATATGAACGTGTACACATTGTGTGGTTCCAGGACAGTAATGAGATATGGTGTTCTTCATGCTCTCATTGACTGACATCTCCAAGCCTAGAAACTCACTCAAGAAATAAGGTCTAGAAAGACAAATATGGAGAGAGATGTGTGTTCTTCATCTGATCAGGAAATTCTATGTGACATCTGCTTCAAGCAACAGAAGAAGGAATCATTGTTAACATCTGAGATGTTTAGAGACAGATGTTCTAACACCCGGAACAGGAAGCCCTCTGCTAATGATTCTGACCAATAACCCTGCATTATAAACATTGCTAATACTGCTCTGGCTACCAAATGGCTGAAGGGACATCATGGGATATAACTGTTATGGGTTGCCAACACCTTCAATATTTACTGTGCGGACTTCAAGTTTTATTCAGACTGAAGTTTAGATCTTTCATTACATTCAAAATCACCATTTCAAGCATCACATTTTACTTTATATTCAGACAATATAAAATGAAATTTTAGATTATAAGATATCTTAGAAAATGTAACTTTTTACTATGCTACTAATGTTTTAGGTTTTTACTCTTGAAGCATAGTTTTTAATTTAGATCCTTATGTATACTCATTTAATAACCAACTTTAAATTCAGTAATCACATTTTCCCCTAAGCTTTGATTAGAACAATTATGGTAAATGAAAATAAGAAAGTAATTTCTGTAAAGAGATTCAAAAGGCATCCTTTTCAAGCCATAAAGCAGCCATATAAATAGGTTGTGTTCGGGTTTTTTTTAGCATAAGGCCTACATTAAAAAAAAAAACTGTTCTCTTTAAGACAAACTCTCTCACAACCCACCCAGTATCTTTGTGCTAATCTCCCTTAGGACTGTAGCTGGCTTTTCACACAAAAGGACGGTCAGCACATGCTACTGCATGGATTTCTGGTCTCTGCCTGAAGACCAAGAACACAGAGGCTGCAGCAGGGCATCCCTCATTCCACACGAGGAAATGTAAACGCAGATCAAAGAACTAGAAAAAGAGTTAACTAAAAACTTACATCTACCTGCTCCAGTTTTCCTTAGTCCTAAGCTGTGTTGGCCGACGCTCACTTTTGACCTTTTGTAATGAACCAAAGAATACAACCACACACAGCTAATGTAAGTCTCTAGAGAGGCTGCCATGCCGACACATGCTCTAAAACTGACTTGTAATATGTTGTTGAATGTTTTCTGCTGACTGACTACCATCCACTTCGACTGATAACTTTCCCAATTATGTAGAGCCTTCACAATGAGACCTTACGTACTGTACTTTTTAAATTATGCTGATATTGTTATAAAGACAATGAAATAAACACTAAAAACACTGTGATTAGCAGAGTTTTTATAGCATCTTATAGACACAGTAGTAAAACCAAGAAAAACACCAGACAAGTTTCATTAAGGCCTGTGAACTTATAAAAACGTTCTCTATGGCTCTATTCGAGTGAGAAATAAAACAATCTTTTGCTTGAGTGGATCCCACTAGTTAACTCAGATCCCCACCCCCAACCTCAGAAGTACAAGTTTTTGGAAACTATCTTTCATTAGACCTTTTATCTTTATCCTTTACCCCCAAGTCCTTAACACCCACCCAAACACACACACACACACACACACACACACACACACATACATACAACAAGGAACATGGCGCCTTGTAAATTTTTCAACACTCTACACTCTAGAAGAAATTGGCTAGCCTCATCTTCTAGGGGCCAGTCAGGAGAAAGGGTTAAAACAGAAAGGGAAGGCAAGACACCTACTGTTGTACTCCACAGAACTTAGCTCCAGCTTCCATAGACTGCTTTGGCTTAGTCTCTGGCTGAATTTAATAACAGCAACACATGCAACAGAGAGAAGGCACAAATAACCTCGTTGATTTCCACTGTATCTTCCCACCTGACACCTTGAGCTTTAATTACCGAAAAAGGAGCTTTGTGTTCTGAACTTCACTTCCTTCTCACCGTTTGTTAGTTACCTCCAACCCTTATTCCATCTGTGGATTTTTATTATTTCCAAATACCTCTTCTACTGGGAGAGGAAAATAAGCTAACAGTGAAGGGCACGCTGACTTTCGCCATTTACTAGATGCTAAGAATGTTAACAAGAGGACTGGAGCTAAATTCTAGTGTTCGAACTCCCTAAGTGTCTGCCGTCTGAAGTGAGACCATAGTCAGTTTTAATTGAACATAAAATCTCCAATTTGATCCTAGGCGGCAGAAGTGCTTTCATTTGCCAGTAAGTAGATATTGAACCTGCTCCCAAGAGATACTAAATTTTGGTGATACGGTGCAATATTATCACAATCAAAGAAAGACCTGGAACATTGTCTGGTCCCTGGAGAAACACCAGCCTCTGTGGCAATGTAATTAGTAATTTAAGTATGCGTTGCAGCTGCCGTCAGAGCCCGAACTACGCAGGCAGTCATTCTCCCTCTCTGTGGAGCAGAAATGTTTTTGAAGGGATGTCTGCTTTGGAAGAGTGGAGCGAAGCTGGCAGAGCAATCCAGGCCCCTTCCGTCCTTCCTTCATCGCGTGGTGTTTAGAGAAAGGCCTCTACCACCTTCAAGTCTGACCTCAGGGTTACCTGATTCTTTACCCTGTGGTTTGATTCTAGGGAACATTACAGCCTTGGGACCCCTGAGCCTTTAAAGAGGTGATGGAGAAGTGTGAAAAGCAAAGGAAGAACTTTTGGGCTTGTCATGTACTACTTTGTGCAACTTGACATCTTTAAAACCCTCATAGTGATGCAAAGCCGACCTCAAGGTGTTTTCATTAATAAGATTTTGCTCACATATCTGTCTCCCAGATAGGAAAAGCCTATGTCTGTACATTATATTGTTTCTTCCTCTCACCCCAGTCTACCTAATGTTTACCTCTTTCTTTAATATATGATTATGTGGCAGTCCCCCAAACACCATCCAGGCCAACAACACAAAGGAAATGACAGACTGTCAGGCAGAGTAAGTTTGAGAATGCTGCTTCACCTCAGATTTATTATTTATGTCTGAGATCAGAATCTCGACAGTCCCATTTCATCTCCCAATGATTGGGGGGATGGGGAGACAAATGCCTATCTAGTATGGTTAATTACAAAGGCTCAATCTTTTCTTTCTAATAGGTTAGCTACTTGTCACAATGTCATCTCTAAAGCCAAGAGTCCCATCCTATATAAAATACTCCAGGAATTTATTTCCCTCTGCATCGGCTTCTTCATTTTCCAATTCATACTTCTTCATGGCAACAAAATAGCGAATGAAAGTCTCTCCCAGAGCCTGCTTGAGACACTGGTCTTGCTCCAGGGCCGTGAGGGCATCTTCCATCTTCAAAGGGATCTCAGAAGGTTCTGGTTGATAGAGATCCTGGCTCTCATCGGAACTAGCCCTATCACTGCTCTGAAGTCCATCCATGCCTGCAGCCACAGTGGCGGCCAACACCAGGTAAGGGTTGGCGGTGGCTGAACCTAGTTTATTTTCTATCTGGGTGCCTTTTTCACCGTGACACTTAATGTTCAAGGCACAGCTGTTGTCGTTGTATCCCCATGTGGTGGGCACACTGTCATTCAGGTCTCTGCTGTCCTTGCAGTAGCGCTTCCGGCAGCTGACGGCAGGGGCCATCAGGCAGCTGAGAGCAGCGGAATGCTTCAGGAGACCCGCCAACCACTTCTTCCCGGTGAGTGTGAGCCGCTCCACCCCGGAAGCACTGCAGAACATGTTTGTCTTTCCGCCGACATCCCAGACACTGTGAGATAAAATTCCTGAATTGCAGAATCCGGTCTCCATCACAAGGCTCGTTACATAGTTATATCTCCTGGCCACTTCCTTGACACCCGTTCTGAGGGTAAATGCATTATCGGCTGAGCTAATGCCAAATTCAGGGAGAAAACAGATCTCCATCTGCCCAGGTCTGGTAGAAGATGAGAAGCTCTCCACATTGGCCCCGGTGTGATAAAGGCCGTCAACCAGTTCCTGCATGAAGGGCTGATCATGGTTACTCAGTAATGTCGAAGCAGGAAAGGATATGGCCTTAGAATTAATCACTTCGGGCACACCAAAAATACAGAAATCATAGATGAAGGCAGACAGCAGGGAGAAGCCGGCATCCTGCAGCTGCCGCAACTGCCTCTTGGCGATGTACCTGGGGGAAGTCAGCAGAGGCTCGCCCATCACTGTGAAGGTGTCACAGATCACCCGAGCGGTCCTCTCTGCCCATGGCAAGACTCTGAAGGTCGACAGCTCTGGCAGGAGGACGATGTCACTATTGAAGCACGTGGCTCTTATGTGATTCACCTCATTGTCCTTAGGGCTCGGCATCAGTTCCAGATAACCACGGGGCATGAAAACACCGTGGATCACTTTTTCCTGAAGAAGAAAAAGATAAATGAACTAGGTTCTGAAACATGAAGACAAAACAGGGGAGAAAATCTTGGTAATAAGAAATGTAAGCTTGGGCTGGAGAGATGGCTCAGCCGTTAAAGGCTAGGCTCACAACCAAAAATATAAGAAATGTAAGCTTAATAACAGTTAGTATTAACTATCAGATAAACTTTTTGGAAGATTAAAGATAAACATCCAAAAATTCAACATTGAAAGAACTATTATTCCATAAAGACATTTTTACAATTTTTAATATTTTAATACAAGCTTTGATATGCTCTTAAATGTGGGAAATAACAATAATAAATGCTTCACACAGCTGTAAACAAATGCTTTAACGATGAAGAATGGGACAATATAGCAAAAGACAAGGGTTTATAACATTATGGAAATATTTAAAATTATTACAACCAAAAATATTTTTACAATGCATTTTATTTTACAGTACAGTTTCTAAGACTCGGGTAAGGCATTTCTTTGACTTGTTTTACAGGATTTTGTTATTTACATATTTTAATTTTCCTTTATATTTAAGGCGTATATTGTGATCATCTCATATATGTAAACAACGTTTACTGATCACATGCTTTCCATTGCCTCAGATTGCTGATGATAAGATATATAACAGTCATTATAAACTATGCTCACTACATACACTGCGTCAGAAAATTAAAAGTTGCAACTCCTGTGTTTGCAAACTCATTAACCAGTCTTCCTCCATCTCCTCTTCCTTTCACTTTCCCAGGCTCTTAGAATCACCGTCCTATTTAGATCAACATTCTAGCATTCACATGTGAAAGGGAACATGCGGTATTTGTTTCTGTGTCTGACTTACTTAATTTAATATGTATGCTCCAGTTTCATGCATTCTGCAGCAGACTGCAGGGCTAATTCTTTTTATGTCCAAGAAATGCACAGTTTATATTTATTTCTCCACCTTTAATCCATCAGCACTAATCTAGGTTGTTTCTATATCTAATCATTGTGAATAATGCAGTGACAAGTAGATCCACTATGTGATCCAGCTCTCTCGCTTCTAGGTGAATATCAAAAAATTATATCAGTCTATAAGTAAAGCCTCCGTTGTGTTTTATTCTGTTGTAACCTTCAGCTGACTCTCAGAATTCTGCAGAAGGAATCCTACATCTTTGTTGCAGAGGAGGCTTGGGTCAGACTAACAGGTCACAAGACAGCTGTCTCAGACCCTAAGAGCCAGGACTTCTGGGAGATCTACTCATCTTTTCACTTGTACAACCCACGTAAGAATTATCCTCTTGATTGTCTCACAGAGCCCTAGAAAATGTTTCTGTGGTTGTGAACCTTTACCTCCAAAGTTACAGTTTCCAAATGTAGTGTTCAGGTCCGTGGGATCTGGGTGTCAGCAGATCAGATCGCTAGTTTCAGTTCTTTTATTAATAGTTAGAATAGTTGAGCAAGTTTCTGGATGGTATGAGCCAGTATCCATGTCCAGCGATCAACTAGATGATCGCGGAGGCCCTTTCCAGCAATTTATCTCTTAGACCCAACAGACTTAATATTTAACTTGACTATGTATCAGGCAACAGAGAAGGCATGAGATTACAAAGTAGGAGAGATGCATTTGAAAAAAATTAGAAATTGTGGAAGAATCTCAATGAGGATTTACATGAGTGGAGAAAAGCCCCTGACTATCAAAAGTAGTTTTCATAAACTCAGTAAGCATTGTGGGGTTAATGCAAACATCCTTACTCTTCACAAGTGACATTAGTTTGTTCACATCATCTGCAGAAACCAAAAAGACAGATCACTGTCCAGGACCCACAAATTCTGCAAGACCGGCTCCTTCATGACCTGATGCCTTTACATACACTCTCAAGGGCCACTTTGGCCTTACTGATAAAAGTCTGTGTTTTTCCCCTACTCTTATTTTTTTGTTGGTGGTGGTGATGGTGGTTGAGACAAGATCTCACCCAAACCCAGGCTTGCCTTGAATGCATTGTGCTAGTCTAGAAATACATAGTCCCATTGCCTCTGCCTCCCGAGTGCTGAGATTACAGGTGTGCACCACCATATCCAGTCCCCAAATTTGCTTTTACCAACAATAAAGAAGGGACTCACACACTTTTTTTGTAGTTCTACATGTAAATTTTATGCACATCCAAATGCCTGTGCATACAGGCTCACAACTTCCACCTTGTGAGATTTCTATATGGAATATTTTAATACTAAATTTCATTGGAAAAATATTATTTCCCTATTTGATTATTATTAGTTCAAAATCTATATGGTAGTTGTGTGTATCTAAAATGAAGGGTAATGTATTTTATTCCTGAAACCTCTGAGAGATCACACAATCCAAATCTGTATTGTGTTCCCTTTGCTGTGAACTGTGGGAAGCAGCTGGGCACCACTGGACTCCAGCAGTCCTTTGCAAACTAGAAGAATAGTAAAAAGTCATGCTTTGTTCTTTAGGCTATTTAATCGTGAGGTTCAGAACACTCTTTTTAATATACATACATTCTCTTTTCTTTATGCATTTTTGGACATATATCAGGATTTAAACCATTCTCCATTAGCTGTGGGATATATTTAAACTTCTGTATGAATAGCTTTGTCCAATACAGTAAATTATCTTAAATTATATATATGGTACTGAAGCACTGAAATGGCTACATACTTCAAGATGGATCTCTCTGAACTTGATAGAAATTCTTGCAGATTAAGTTAAAAGCCTATGACAGCTCTTATTTGGAGCACAATGAAGGCTGCCTTTTGAAACAACTGACAAATTGGTTATGAGATCTATAGTAATATTTCATATTTATATTAAATCTAGGATAGAACCCACATTATCCACATATAATTTAAACCAAATCAGCCTTTTGATAGATCAAGACTCTGTAAGTTTGTTGAAAGGTTGAAGGTGCTAAGGTCTGTAGGGCATTTTGTTCAGTGTCAGGCACATGGGGACCTTTCTAACCTGTGAAGATGCCCTCGAATCATAGGTCGCCTCTTTGACCTCTTCCAGCGGTATACCAGCCTTTTCCTCAGTTCTCAGAAGATGATCTGGATTTTTGTTTTTATAAAATCAATGCTTGCATTTAAAATAGGAAGAAACACTTAGTTCGGATAAAGGATAACAGGAGGATTAAAGCTGTGCTGGAGGCAGTAAATACAGAAAAAAAATGGCATCACTGAACTGCTAAGTGATGGGTCCCAGGCTCATGTCTCAGCAACCTCAGGCACTGAGGTTGCCTGGCTGATTTAGTTTGAGAAAAAATTTCTCTATATTATTCCACAAATAAAGACAGATTATGTTGTCGCCGCTAGTCATTCACAGTCTAGCTTAATAATTTCAATTTAGCATTTTATTTACACAAATAAAAATGATTTAAATGTATACTTAAAATCCCAGTGCTGCGAAGGGGATGTGAACATGGGCTCCCGTCCCTAACCAATATGTTTTCTGAAATTGACACCCACTTGCAAAGAAAAAATTAGCTTTTTCAATTGCGTCTCTCTAAGTATATTACCCATGCATCAGTGTAGACTCCACCTTAAGCACTGTATGCCCAACAAAAAGGAACTCAAGGAGACTTTTGTACATTTTTTTGTCTCCAATTTCTTTATTTGGGAGGGTTTTTATTCCCTGTCTGACTGGTCTTTTGCTTGTGTTTCTTGGTTTTCATTTTTGGTGTGTATATGAGAAAGAGAGGGTTTCTTGTTTTCTTGGTTTAGTTTTCTTTGCTTATTTATTTTGTTCTTTAAAGAGGGATAGAAAAGGCATGGAGAGGGGAGGGGGATCTGGAAGGTGTTGGGGGAGGAGTGAAGGATGATCAGAACAGATTATATGAAAAATTTGATAAAAAATTTGTTACTATTTATATAAAGCCACATATAAGCTATTGATTTCATATTTTTGCCAAAGGAATATCTCATACATAATTTTATTTATATATGTATAAATTTATATATGTGTGTGTTTACATATATATAAAATTATGTATGTATAGTTCAGATTAACTTGTAGAAATGAACTTATATGTTCACAACAACATATCCAAAATAAATTATCTAGACTTAGATCATTAATATTTGTGATAAAAGTACTCATGGTTTATACCTTCAAAAGTTCCAACATCAATTTAAAGAGTGTTATTTCACAATACATGCTCTATGATTATAAAATTAGAATAAAAGCACAATGAACTAAGGCTATAATAAACAGAATTTGTGAAAATGGAGGCTAAGAATAAGCAAACCAATGAAAAGGAGGTGTGTTGACTTGCATCAAATTCTCAGGGTAAAACAGTTTTTTCCAAGACAAGGCAGGAAGAAAAAGTCTTTCGATATGTGGAATATTGAACAAGAAAATTAACGCTTTCAACCGCAGTTTCAAATGCAGACATTTTCTTCTATGTCAATGAAGTCAATCTTCAGCAAATGTAAACGGAAGGATCAGCTCTATTTGGGGGAAGGGTGTTTCTCGGAAGCGCTAGAGTAGTGTTCTAAGTGTTTAGTTTCCTGACATCACTAGTGAAATAGATGAGTAGAATTTGGTGAAACCAGAATAGCAAACAGGTTTATGTTCAGGCCAGTGTCTAAAATGCCAATTGTGTTTTATCCCTGGTTAAAGGAAATTCACGTGAATGACTGAATTATCTTCTGATCCTGCCCATAGCAATTTCACACTTTCTTATAAGAATTAACTAACGTGTAGAGTTCTTAAATGAATGTAGAAGAAACACTATAGGCTATTTACAAACAAGGTCATTGATTGGTTAATTGATTGATTGATCAGTTGATTGATCATGTGTGTATTGTGCAAGCATATGTGTGAAGGGTTGCTCAGAGGACAACCTGTGAGAATCAGTTCTCCACTTCCACCATGTAGTTTTGAGAGATAGAACTAGAGTTTTTAGTGGCAAGTACCTTTACCTTTTGACCTGTCTTGCTGACTCCCAAAGAACTTTTGAAGAAAGAAATTTAAACTGTTCAAATTTTTCAAAAACAACTTTGAAAATAACCAACACCACGAAAATATACAATTTTACTAAAGCAAAAAGATATGACATATTATAGAAATAACTGTAAAGCCCAGCAGCATGAGTCTGTAATCTAAACTACCTGGAAAGATGAGAGAAGTGGATCATGAGGGCTAGGTGAGTCAGGACTGTACAAGAGGATCCTTTATTTCTATATGCATATAAATGTGTGTAAATAAACAAATAAATATAATTCCAGGATGCTTTAATTTTATATTTTCTTAAATATTGGTATCGGCTGATATCCCTTCCTGATAAACTTGATGTTTAATAATCCCAACAAATCAGTCACCAGAATAAACACATGCTATAAGCTAAACAAAACAATGCTAGAAAAATCCTTAAAGGTATCCACAAATTCAATTTTTCTTGATATCACTATTTTCAAGACTTAATATTCATTAAGTCATCTAAGGACAATTGGGGATTTTCATATCTGAATTACTGCTGAATGGATACGATTCTTATCTAGCAAATCATTTCTACTTAATCATATCTACCTTTCATGATTGCTCTTGGGTCTTGGGTTGCAATTTCCTCATGTCAAATAAAATATAATCTTTATAATTGCAATATGAAAAGAAAAGAGAGTTCTGTAGAATAAAATTATTCAAGGCAGAAGAGCTGAAATAACCAGCCTTAATTAGTTTCCTATTTCTATTGGATATCGGAATTGCTACTGTGTGCTCATCTCCTTGGGGAGCAGTAATGTGGGGAGGGACAAGGAAAATAGCAAAACAAATTATTGCTTTTCAGCTCAAATTACTATGTAGATTACAAGAAAACGCAGATGAGTCATAAAGAGTGTTTGCTTGCAAATGATCATGAAATCACACTCCTCACCACTGGAAAACTCACTTGAAAAAACTGTGCAGGGATGCTCTTTGATCTGGAGACGCCGTGCAAATCCGTTGCTTCAAAGCGTACAAACTGGAGGTGATTTTTGGCCATTTCTTGTTTAATATGTTTCATTCTCGAAGAAAGTTGAGGCGGGGTCGTGATCTGAGCACTGTCCCTGGTGTTGTCTGTGGAGTAATAATCTGAAGTCACTAGATCAGGATGGACCGAAACAACAGGATAGATATGGTGTGTAGTCACACAGTTACAAACAAGAGAAACATATGCAGGTCACGTGGATCATAGCTTCACACAGAGATCTCACCTCTCTTTTACCTGCTTTAGAGTAATCCCAAGAGCACTGTCTAAGTGTCTAAGGACTCTCAGAAAGTGTTCATCAGTTAGGACGTGTCAGCCTAAGAAGATGAGGATGTCTTAGTGCTTGCTGAAAACAATTGCTCATGGAAAACAGCAAGAAAAGACAAGAAAACAAAACAAAATAAAAAGCAAGCAAACAAACAAAAAAGCAACCTTTGCTTATGAAGACAATGGACATCCTGACAGCATTGGAGACATATGAGTTACCTGTAGATGCCTGTCCATTAAAACTCTGGGGCTTCTTGGATGAACCTGTAATATCTAAACCGTAAGTCCCTATGAACTTGGAAGTAAAATCGCATGTTTACTTCCTGATGTGTTGGCTCCTTTTTCCTTTCCTTTACTCTTTTCCTTCTCTTCCTTTTGTTTTCCAGTAGTTACCTTCTGTCTTTGTAATGGCATGTGAGTCTTGGAGGTGCACCGCTCTGTCAAATTTTACAATTATTTAAACAAAGAAAGATATCAAGAATAGAAAGTGGAGATGAAAACTTGGGATGACATGGTCAATTTTTAAGTCAGAAATACAATAAAATGAATTTAAGATAGTCTGAAAATTCTAAAACTGTAAAGCTAGGAAAGACTTTGGAGACAAAGTTAGTGTAGCCAATCCATCAGCCTGAGTCCCAGAGAGACATACAAAGCCAACTAAGTCTCTCCCCCTTCTCTCTCTCTCTCTCTCTCTCTCTCTCTCTCTCTCTCTCTCTCTCTCTCTCTCTCTCTCTCTCACACACACACACACACACTACATGCACACACAGACACGCATAACACTGTCAACACGGAGGCTAGAATCTAGTTTTCTGGGTTCCCCGTAGGTGTCTTGTTAACAGGGCAGGAGTGGACGATAGCCCACAGATGGAATGGCTGGGCCTACAGTATGCATTATAAATGCCACCATCAGGATTTTGGGGGAGGGTGACAGAACAGAGACCCAGCACAAATCAAGACCCCCACATCTTCCTTTGAGGCTGGCAACCTTCCCACCCTCTCCATGTCTCTGCTTCTCCACTGTTAAAATATTACTGACTTTGTGGGCTTGTTATGAGGATTAAACAAGGTATTTAACAGTACTGTGAGACAATAAGCACCACGTAAGTGCTACTTAAACACACAAGGTATGAGCCTAATTACACCAACTCCAGTAAATAGTCCCGTGATCGCGCCCGCATTTGAACACCCATCAATCTGTCACACCATTTATATCAAACAGCTATAATTTTTAAGTGATAACTGGGTATCAGTTTTCAAGATATAATTAGGCTTTAAAATAAGCATAAAGATTGACAGTGGAAAAACAGAGATTGAACAGATTTTAAATACACGAAGCATGAAGAAAACAAATTACTGGTTCTGCCTATGCACATCTATTAGATAAAATGTCCTGTCACTGATACGACTGACTACTCTGGGACTCATGAGGGTTTGTAACTGCCTTCCATTTAATACAAACAATTAAGCTGTAGCAATTAGAATGCTATAGGCTTAATTAGCAGTTGGTGTGTTCTCACCTTACTCTGAAACATTGGGTGTTTACCCAAAGTTGAATAAAGCTGCTTATATAAAACTCATAAGCAATTTGCAATATGAAGGTGTTCAAATAACCAGTATTGCAGACCTCATAAACTCTATATATGCTGTCAACCAGACTCTTCTCTTCTGCAAGAGAAAAGAGGTCATTCCATTGTCGCACCAGTGATGGGATGGCAGGAAGCCTTATTGGCTATTCGCCTTATCTGTATCTTCTGTATGTCCTAAAATAATGTATTGCTTTATATGTTTTCCTTGACTTTCGTTTTTAATTTCTAAGCATACAAGCTAACAGGTTTCATTGTGACTTTTTTTCTTCAGACAGGGTTTCTCTATACAGCCCTGGTTATCCTGGAAAGACTGGCCTTGAACTCAGAGATCCAACTGCCTCTACCTCCCCAGCACTGGCATTAAAAGTGTAGGCCACCACTGCCCAGCTCATTGTGACATTTTTTTGTCATACGTGTCATTGTCCTTTGCTCTGTTCACTGACTTCTTCCTCTGTCTGCCTAATCCCCTTCCTTCCCTCTAAATGGTCCCACTTTTATTTTATAATGAAAAAATATTCATCCACTTACAGGCAACCACTCAAGGTAGGTATTTCATCACCACCTACTTCTCAAACTGGTTCTATATCTAAGAAGTAGTCAGAAAGAGCCCTGCCCTCAAAAATACCTTAAATTACAATATGGGGAAACTATAGGCATTAAACATGCCATCAGAGAGAAAGGTGAGGTAGCTTGGTGAGATGAGGAGCTGCAAAGACTAACGCATAGTCATCTGGAATAGTCATGAAACATGACCGCACTGTAGACAGGTCAACCCCAGATTCATGGGGAGCCCATCCATGCCGAGCGGAGGCTGAACAATGACCACATGCCTTCATGTTCTAGGGCAGTCATAACTGGTGCTTAAGATAAAGTGGCTTAATAGAAATCTATATCGTTTCACCTGAAGACTAGTAGTCCCAGATCAAAGATAATTGGGGGATGTTTCTTCGGAGGCTTCTCTCTGTGACCTTGAGTTGATTATCGTCTTCAAAATCTCCCAGTGATCTCTGTTCAAGTCCCTGCCTTAACATCTCCTTATGAGTACAGCAGTGACACTGGGTACTTTGTACCTCAATTGCCTTTTTAAAGATCCTGACTCCAAATGTAGTCTAAGATGCTGAGGGTTAGACCTATGAGAATTTTAGAGAGGTATATTCCAGCTAAGTGTATTATCCCCTTTCTATATTCTTTAGCACCTTTCTTGCCATGTTTCAGAGTCACCTGTTTGCTGTCTAGATGTTATTCTTCTGCATATCTCCCACGAGAGCGGGACATAGTTCCACCTGCTGCTACAGCTTCGGTACCTATAGAGATGTCAGCCACAACAGGCATTGAGTAAATACGCCTTTAGTGGCTGAGCATACGCATGAATGAATAAATTAATAAATACATCCTGTATGAGACGACCTTGTATAATTATTAAGTAAAAACTGACATCATATATTTTAGAATGCATAGCGTTAGTAGCAATTTTTTTTCATTTAAAAGGTCACTTCTTTCACAAAAAAAGAGAGCCTGATCTAACCTAATTTTATTTTCAAAGCAACAACTCATCTTGCTGCATCCTAGTCTGAATTTCTTCCCTTCAAATAAATCATATTTGTTACTTCCAATTAAGCCTTTCGGTCAGTCTTTCTCAGCTGTGTATGATGAATAGCGGGCAGATAATTACCAGTTCAGGGGCTCATTTGTTTTTCTTCCAGTGTGATTTCTAGAAGGTGTTCTCCTATCCTATCCCCTCAGAGGACTAATAAATTACATCAATGCGCTTTTATAGAGGAAGTTTTAGTGCTTTGTTTAGAGGAGAAATAGAAAAAGAAAATTAAAGAAAGGAAACCTCAAAGCTCAAGAGCATCTCGAAGGCCTTGGAGAAGTGTCATCTGCATTCTGAGATGATGAGAACATAGTCACTTCCCAAGAAAGCTACCGTGGCTTATAAGAGGGCTTCCAGAAATACCAGATTCCGGGATGGCTCGGCGGGTAGAGGTGCTTGCAGTACAGCATGATGTTAGGAGTTTGATCCCTCTACCCCAGGATGGAAGGAGAGAACTGACTCCCAAAAGCTGTCCTCTGACCTCCACATGTGTTCCATGAACATACGTGAACACACATATCATATAACACACACTTATAGTAATATAGCAAGAAAAATAATTATTATTTATTTAAAACAGAAATACAAATTCAGAAATGGGGACAAACGCCTATAAAATGCACTCTGTAACACGGACAGCTTGTTCCTGGGATTCTGCCCACCCTACCTGGAGCCCATGGGCCTTCAGTCATGTGGATGCCACGTGCATGACTGCCATGAGAATACCTAGTTAGGGTGATGAAGCCCCGTCCTCCAGGCACAGTGTCAGCCGCAAACAGTGCTGCAGAGTCCAGGTAGCACACTAACCAGGTGCAAGCCATAGAAAAGGCGAGGAGATAAATAGATGGCCAAACAACATGGGAGCGAAGAAGCTAGTCTTTAAAAACTGAGTTATTTTTGGAAAAATCTCAAAGCAGTTGAAAAATATGACTTATCAAAATTGCCTGTACTTATTTGAGGGAATGGTTTTCACATTAATTTTTATATGATATACTGCTGGTTTGTTTGGAATTACAGGCTGTAAAAGCTTAATCCATCCTGTTCAATAATGGTGCCCACACTCCTAGTCACAGCTACGTACAGAGAGAGTGAGAAGTTCAGTGGGTTTCGGTTTAAGATTCAAATGGCTAAATTCCATCTTTATTTCTCTGTCTGAAACTAGAGCATAAAAATCAAAATGTGCAAAAACATATAAAGCATGTGTCATATAGGCAACACGGTCAACATGCTTTATTAGTCTTCCCAACAAAAGCAGCCACGGGCAACACGTATTTGCAAAAAGCATCCATTAAGCCGAATCTGGCCAATGAGCTATAATTTGTTGCACACCTCATGTTCTTACCCCAGCCCTCCACTCTGTCATTGGTATTATCTGTTCCTAGTATGCAAGGATGGCAAAATGAACTTTCTTCGCTCCATAGAGTGCACAAAACAAGGCACAGAGAACATGAGGGGTGAGAATTGCCGTGACAAAGAGTCGTTGTCCTTAAAACGGGGAAGCATATTTAGCACTATCAAGGCAAGCTGTTAGAAGCTTGAGAACTTCCTGCAGCTGGAGGTAAATTAGATGGTAAATTGGACGTGGGAACAAAGGGAAACTCAGACCACTTCCAAACAGATGAAGCATCCAGGCCATTGCTGCTCCCTCAGATGTAAAACCAGAGAAACTCTTCTGAGAGGAAGGAACCCCATTTTACAGGGAAGCAACCTAACAAGGACCTGGGTTCTTTCCACATCTTAAATGAAATTGGATGTGAATCTGTAGTTTTTATAATGCTGTTTGTGATCATGAGTGATGCTAACAAAAGGTAACTAATACAGATGAACCCTCATCCTGCTCCTTTCCTCTTGGGTTCTGTGAGCAATAAAGATGGAAGATGGGAGGGGTGAAGAACAGTCTGAACTGTGGGCTTGTACCCCAGGAGCTCACTTCACTCCACAGTTTATAGAAGGATCCATCTATCATTAATTTATGTACTTATCTAGAAATTGTTTGTGTTTCATGCCAGGAAGTCAAATAGCATCGTGTGTGATGATGACTTCATACACAGCCCAACTTAGCCCTCAGAAGGACTGGAAACAGAGTTTAGTCACATGACGGGTACACCATGTTCCAGTAAAGTCCCTAGATATCGATATTAAAATGAGTTTCCCTAGTCATCCAAACACATTGACCAGTGATGGTGGTATGATGTCTGCTCCCACTGGGAGAGAACAAACCAATAGCCATGTTTAGTACCTAGAGTTTATCCCACAGATGGTTTCAGTCCTTTGTGTTATAAAAGTTTTTATGTTATAAAAAAGTGTAGCTGTGAATATAACAGTTTTCATGGCTTCTATTTGTCCTCTTAGTAAATAAGCTTAAAGAACCCTAAAATTAATCATGAAAAAAAAAAGCTCTACCACTGGTAATTGTCGTCAGAAGTGAGAACAATATGTTACACCCCATTTCTCTAACTTCATACCCCATTGTATTCCTACTTCTCCAAACCCTATTTCTTAAACCTTTTCTTTACAGGTTTTCTCACACAAGAAATACCTCTTTTTAACCATTTTCTATCTCTTGTATCCAAGAGGCCGTTAAACAACACACTCATGCACCAGAATAATTATCCAGAAATTCAGAGACTTTGAATGACAGAATTTCAAGTTTAAAGAAGACTCAAGTGCTCTCCAGTGACCATCCCCCAATTTTCTAGATCTGTAGCATAAAGGCAATGAAGCTGCAGAGTGCTTTATAAACTCAGATGTAGAAATCCTCTTGTCTTGTATCCTGCCACATTACTGAATATATTTATCAGCTGTAGAAGTTCCCTAGTAGCGTTTTGGGGTTCACATATATACTATAATATCATTTGCAAATAATGAAAATTTGACTTCTTCCTTTCCAATTTGAATCCCCTTGATCTCTTTTGTTGTCTTATTGCTCTAGCCAGAACTTCAAGAACTATGTTGAGTAGATATGGAGAGAGTGAACAGCCTTGTCTGGTTCCTGATTTTAATGGGATCGCTTTGAATTTCTCTCTATTTAATTTGATGTTGACTATCAGCTTGCTGCATATTGTTTTTATTATAGTTAGATATATTCCTTGTATCCCTGATCTCTCCAAGACCTTTATCATAAGGGGGTGTTGGATTTTTCAGCAGTAGAAAACAATGACATCTTGAAATTTTCATGCAAATGATTGGAACTAGAAAAAACCATCCTGAGAGAGGTAACCCAGACCCAGAAAGATGAACATTGTAGGGAGGAGGAGGGGACTGCTTTTTGTTCCTGCCACCTGGCTATCTTAACCCCCAAAATAATCACACAAAAATTGTATTAATTAAATTACTGTCTGGCCCATTAGCTCTAGCCTCTTATTGGTTAACTCTCACATCTAGATTAACCCAATTTTATTAAATCTGTGTATCACCACATGACTGTGGCTTACCGGCAAGATTCTAACCTACGTATGTCTCAGGCCGGAGATTCATTACATCTGCCACACTTCCCTTCTTCCCAGCATTCTGTTCTGTCTCCCCACCTACCTAAGCTGCTGCATTATCAAAAGGCCAAGGCAGTTTCTTTAATAACCAATGGAAGCAACACAAATACAGAAGGGAGGGACTCCTACACCAGAACATGGTATATACTCACTAATAAGTGGATATTAGCTGTAAAGCAAAGGCTATTGAGCCTATAGTTCATGATCCTAGAGAAGCTAAGTAACAAAGTGAACTCTAAGAAAAACATAAATAGATTCACCTGGAAAGAGGGAATAGACAAGATTGCATGACAGAAACATGGCGGTATGGAGGACAGAAGGGGAAGAGGAGGGGAGAAAGGGAGAGAGGAGGAGAACATGAGGGAACAGGATAGTCGAGATGGAGAAAGGATAGAGATGGAGAACAAGAAAAGAGATTTTTTGATTGAAGGAGCCATTGTGGGGCTAGCAAAAAACAAAAACAAAAAAACGGGGCACTAGAGAAATTCCCAGTAATCCACAAGGATGACCCCAACTAAGACCCTAAGCAATAGAGGAGAGGGTGACCAAACTGGCCTTGCCCTGTAGTCAGACTGATGAATATCTTAAATACCACCATAGAACCTTCATACAGCAACTTATAGAAACAGAGGCAGAGACCTGCATTGGAGCACTGTACTGAGTTCCTGAAGTCCAACTGAAGAGTGGGAGGAGTGAGAATATAAGCAAAGAAGTCAAGACGATGATGGGTACACCCACTGAAACTGTATACCCGAGCTAATGGAAGCTGAGCTAATGTCCAACTCCAGCTGGACAGGGAAGGAAACAGCATAGGTCCAAGCTAGTCCCTCTGAATGTGGGTGACAGTTGTATGGCTGGGGCAGACTGCGGATCCACTGGCAGTGGCACCAGGATTTATCCCTACTGCTTGTACTGACTTTTTTGGAACCTTGCTCTGCCTATATATAGTAGGGAGGGCTTGGAACCTTCCCTAAAGAAATGCTCCTTATCCTCTCTAAGAAGTGGATGGAGGGGTCGGGTGGGGAGGTAAGTGGAGAGACTGGGAGGAGGGGAGGAAGTGAGAACTGGGATTGGTATGTAAAATGAAAAAAAGATAGTTTGTTTTTTTAAAAAAAAAATAAAAATAAATAAAATAAAACTTTAAAAAAAGAAATCCTCTTTTCCTGACTCTGGGGCTGGCATTTTCACCATCAGCACATCATCTTGACTGCAAAGGTAGACTTGGAAACAGTGGCTAGAAACCCTTCCCTGTTCCCTCCAGAATCCTTCCAGGTAATGGCTTACCAGCATTGGAGTTGAACTCGGCATCAGGAACACTGGCTGGGGTGCTGGCAAGTGATGATTTTACCACTGGCATCTGATCCGGAGCATCTTTGTCATTGTGGAAGGGACAAGACTCAGAAGAGCCAGGTTTGCTGAGATTTGATGTTTGGTTTCCAGACCTTTCTATGGTGATAATGGGAAATGTCAAAACATGTTAGAATTGTTTTCAACTGTCTTTAACACAGCTTGGAAAGAAATGTTAGAAAGAATGCCATTTCCTACACAGTGACATGCCAAACAAGGACACTAGGTGTGGTCTGTCCTAGATGCATGCTGTAAGGAAGTGTATGGTCCGCAATTTAAAAAAAAAAAAAAGAAACAATAATAAAACCTGTTAAAGTCTGGTTTTTACTGTTACATGGGCTAACAATTCCTTTTGCTTCTTTGGAACACCAGGAGCAACCTTGTTTATACTGACCTACATTTAGCACTATTTCAGATCTATTAGAGTATTGTTGGAATTTCAGCCTGTAGATAGAAACTCTCCAGACTTTTTCTGTAGATAGAGACTCTCCAGACCTTTTGTGCGGTCTCGCAGGTCCTTAGCCATAATCTTCACATTCCTTCTCAGTCCAGAAGAAAGCTTCTCTCCCACTCTGCTTTCATCTCCCACCCTACACCCCTCTCTTGGATTCTAAATACTTTGATTGGCTATTTCTATGCAGTTAATATAAGCTACATTTACCGTCCTTCATGTAGCAATACTTCGCATCTTGCTGTCCTCTTCTCCTGAAGACAAGAAATGTTTTATAGAAATGAGCATGAAATAGAAACTGGCCACTGGCCACATCACTCATGGAAGGTCACAGTAGACACATACCGTTGAAACTGGCCATGGTGATTTCCCCCCATCCACTGGGCAAAGATGTGGCTTGGTGACTCTTTTCCTTGTCCTTCTCAACTTGTTCATCCTGCTGCCTTCAGTTTCATTACCTTCATCTTTTGCTGTGTCCTGTCGTAATTAGTAAATAGAGACCCACATAGCATTCCTTGTAAGCAGCTGAACCGCGTGTGTGTGTGCAGTTGGACAGTCGGGTTTAAATTGAGCACAAGACATTCTTTAGAGGAGGTAAACTGTCACTTCCTTATCCCTTCCAGTTACTCAAAGAGACTGAATTGTCTCTATTGCCTTTGAAAATCGTTAAATTAGGCTCTTGTCTAACTACTCAGTGTTTCTTATTGATACTTCAGAATGTTTTCAATTGTTTAGTCCTTAATAACTGATTTTAAAACCTATTTCTTTTTTTTAAAAAAAAACTCTTGTATTTTTTTAACTTTATGTTTTCTAATCTTTGGGGGTTTTTTGCCAAAAGAACAGGACCTGAAATCTTTGGATTCTCCTCCTCTCCCTCACCCTCCCTTTCCCTCCCTCACCCTTCATCATCCTCCCTCACCCTCCCTCACCTTCCCTCACTCTCCCTCACCCTCCTTTGCCCTCCCTCACCTTCCCTCACTCTCCCTCACCCTCCTTCACCCTCCCTCACCTTCCCTCACTCTCCCTCACCCTCCTTCACCCTCCCTCCCTCCTCACCTTCCCCTCCCTCACCCTCCCTCCCTCACCTTCCCTCACTCTCCCTCACCCTCCTTCACC
Source organism: Microtus agrestis (assembly GCA_902806775.1). Lineage (NCBI taxonomy): Eukaryota > Metazoa > Chordata > Mammalia > Rodentia > Cricetidae > Microtus > Microtus agrestis. The sequence continues at coordinate 8,195,521 of CADCXT010001743.1, read as the reverse complement.
TTCCCCCTCCCTCACCTTCCCTCACTCTCCCTCACCCTTCCCTCACTCTCCCTCACCTTCCCTCACTCTCCCTCACTCTCTCATCCTCCCTCATCTTCTCATTCTAAAACGTCCCTCAGTCTCCCTCACCTTCCCTCACTCTCCCTCACTCTCTCATCCTCCCTCATCTTCCTTGCATCACTGTTTACTTTGATTTAAAAAGAAGTTTCATTCACTTATGCCTTTTTTGAAACTTGACTTTTTAAACATTTTTTATTAGCGCATGCAAGTGAGCTTCACCGTGACATTCTCATACATGTACACAATACACCTTGTCCAGGTGCCACTGTGACATTCTCATACATGTACGTAATACACCTTGTTCAGGTGCCACTGGGACATTCTCATACATGTACGTAATACACCTTGTCCAGGTGCACCCCCCTGCTGCCCCTCTTGGCTTCTGTTCCTCTGCTCTTGGGATTGATTTTAAATGTATTAGAAAGTCTCACTCAAGTTACTTCAAAGCTGGATAAAAATCTAAAATACATCAAAAGGAAAATAGCCAAAAATAATCTACTTATAACTATTAACAAGAATTTTTAGGCAGGGAGTTAGGCAGTGAGCAAGGTTGGGGAGGGTACCCCACTGCTGGCAGTAAAAACAATCACCCCCTTCAAGCATAAGATGCAAAAGTGGTCACTGAAAAAGAAATTTTAATCTAGTGTTTTGTTTTAGGATGTGTGTGTGTGTGTGTGTGTGTGTGTGTGTGTGTGTGTGTGTGTGTGTGTTTGTATATTTAAAATTTTGGCTTGAAGGGCGAGGAAAGTGACAAAGTCAAAGCAAAGGCTATTCTACATGTTTTGAGCCGTTGTCTCTTTAGAGAGCAGGCTCAGAAGGGCTCATATCTGGGGGAAAGTTGTATGAATATATATCCAGAGCAGTTGCAGGCAGAGCTGTGCCAATTTATCATAAAACCAATTCAGTCTCTGAAAACAAAAGAGGAGTTTTCTCTGGTGGAATGTAACTATGATGCATTGTGATTATTGTTATCGGGTGAGATATACTTCCTGAAACAGTCTTTTTACTTTATTAATTTTCAGGTTAGCATACAAAGAAACGAGTTTTATAGATCATGTTTTCTTGTAATTTTATGACATCAGAAAACTGTGGTCTTTTCACTTCAGATAGTCTTATATTTGATGGTATAGGACTTATTAGGATAATTTATTTTTCCTAATACTTTAGGATGTTATTCAAATATTTACATAAATTTCCCAGTATGTTTTTGATAAGATCAAGCAGTAATATTGGACTTGCGCTTATTTCCAAAATTGGGTAACCAGAGATATACTATTCTGGTTTTGAATGTTTTCACATGGACATATCTCAGATATTTACAGAAATGCTGTTTTTAAAAGTACGCATGTATCACTGGATTTTGACCTGGCTGACATTTGTCTTAGTCTGAGCTTCTCAAGAATTCTTTCAATTTATAGATTGAAGGAATTATGCAAAGCTCCGAACAACAATGTTAACTGAATAAACACAAGTGTCACAGCATGCTAGGTTATACATATTGTCACACAAATTTCCGGGCTTAACCCTTGAGATAAGGATTCTCCGGTATAAAAATGAACAGGACCACAATAGTCGATGGAAGGTGACATTTCCATAAAAGTATTCTTGTTTTTCCAGATTCCATTCTTCTTCAGAGCCAAAGGATTCAGTCAATTCTCTGCCCTTGCATGAGCCAACCAAGAGGGAAGTTTTTGTGACCAAAGCAGGAATAATTAATGAGGTACCAACTTGAGAAATCCAGCAGTAAGAGTCCCAAACACTGAAGTGCAGGCATCATACTTAAGAAGCTTCTTTTTTTAAAGGGGAGGAGTTGGTCCTAATAAAAAATACACTTCGTTCTCTCTTTTGAGTTTTCCCTTCTACTCTAGGTAGATTGACCATTGCCATAATAACTGAAACAAATGTACTAGGCCCCTGGTTGTCCCACTATAGTACAATATTTTTATTCTTAATCTTGGATTTGTACTCAGCTACAGTATGAATGATGACTTGATGAAAAAAAAAAACCTTACCAAAACATAGTCCTTACAATATTACCAGGAGAACATCAGTTATTATATCTATCTCAAGAACACAAGGATTAGGTGATTTTTCTCAAGGTCATTGTGATAGACAAGTAAGAATTCAAACCTAAGCCACTCTATTTGGGGTACTTTCCTCAATGTCACAGTCAAACGTATGACCTAAATCAAATTCCATTTCTATTATATAGTATTACCTATTGAATTCATTAAAAAATGCTTTATTTGTTTATTATATATTCTCTTCCAGTAATATTTTAAAGTACTTTTTCCCGTGAAATGGTTGAAACCTCCTTATTAATTCTTGTCACTAGAAACTCTGAAGAGCAGCGACTCAGCCTGCCATGGATAAGGCAAAATCAAAGATGTAAAAATGAAACATTATTCACAAAGACTCTTGCAGTGCAGTTCAGGCATTAAAATGTTTTCATAGAGCAGCTGAAGCCCTTTATAATATGTATAATGAGGTATTCTTAGGTCAGCATAGGTCAGGGACAGCCAACTCTAACGCCATGATAACAGACAGAACCAGTGGACCGGGACTGAACAAAGGCAGATGCTCCCTCTAGGAAGGAGCTGACACTGGCTCTGTCTGCCCAATGCCTGTCAAAGTATTGTCCCAGAACTGTCAATCCTACACATTGCCAAAGCATTCCAAAGACAAGAGTTCATTTAGTATTTTTATCTAGTATAGAAAACACTCAGTTTTGTCTTGATGTTTTAATGTATATATAGCTTTGTACTGTGCTCATATTCACCCCTACTTTCTTCCCCATCTCTCCTGCCCCCATCTTGCAGAAAAACATGGATTTCTTTCCATTATACTTTACATGATTTCTAAATGTTGGGAATTAATTTAACATAAAAGACAAGGGATGAAGAAGAAAAGTTTCTCAACTCTCTCACAACTGGAAAATGTGTGACTGACTCTACTGGGCTTCTGGGTACAACTGGACAGTGGTACGTCTGTCTGTCTGTCTGTCTGTCTGTCTCTCTCTCTCTCTCTTTCTCTATTTCTGTCTCTCTTCCAGAAGCTTTACTTAGTGTGACACTGAAGGACAACAAGACTCAAATACCTCATAAACTCACAGGTGATAACAGTTTAGGAACATGTTACAGGGCTGGAGGAGTTGGTTCAGCAATTAAGAGAACTCAAAAAAACTAGACATCGAAAAAATTCAATTAAAAATGGGGTACATATCTGAACAGATATTTCTCAATAAAAATAATCTCAAATGGCAGAGAAACACATAAAGAAATGTTTACCTTCCTTAGCCATCAGGAAAACGCAAATCTAAACAACTCTGAGATTCCATCTTACACCTGTCAAAATGGCTAAAATCAAAACACAAAATAACAACTTCTGCTGGAAAGGATGTAGAGGAAGAAGAAACACTCCTCCATTGCTGATGGGAGTGTAAACTTATACAGTCACTTTGTAAATAAATATGGAGGTTTCCCAGAAAACTGGGAATCATTAGACCACAAGACCCAGCTATACCATTCTTGGGTATGTATGCAAAGGATGCTCAATCATACCGCAAGGACATTTGCTCAACTATGTTCATAGCAGTATTATTCAAAATATCTAGAGCCTGGAAACAACCTATATGCTCCTCAGTTGAAGAATGCATAAAGAAAATGTGGTATATTTTCACAATGTAGTATTAGTCAGCTGTTAAAAACAATGACATCAGAATGGGAAAAGATCTTCACCAACCCCACATCAGAGGACTGATCTCTAAAATATACAAAGAATTCAAGAAATTGTTCATCAAAAGAACAAATAATCCACTAAAAAAAAAATGAAGTACAAACCTAAACAGAGAACTCTCAACAGAGGAATCTAAAATGGCTGAAAGACACTTAAGGAAATGTTCAACATCCTTACTCATCAGAGAAATGCAAATCAAAATAACACTGAGATTCCATCTTACACCTGAAAGAATGGCCAAGATCAAAAACACTGATGACAACTTATGCTGGAGAGTTTGTGGGGAAAAGGGAACACTTCTGCATTGCTGGTGGGAGTGCAAGCTGGTATAGCCCCTTTGGATATCATTATGGCAGTTTCTCAGAAAATTAGGAAACAACCCTCCTCAAGACCCAGCAATACCACTTTTAGGCATATACCCAAAGGATGTTCAATCATGCCACAAAGACTTGTGCTCAGCTATGTTCATAGTAACATTATTTGTCATAGCCAGAACCTAGAAACAACCTAAATGTCCCTCAACTGAAGAATGGATAAGAAAAATGTAGTATATTTACACAATGGAGTACTACACAGCAGAAAAATATAATGACATCTTGAAACTTTCAGGAAAATGGATGGATCTAGAAAATATCATATTGAGTGAGGTAACCCAGACACAGAAAGACAATTATCATATATACTCACCATAAGTGGTTTTTAAACATAAAACAAAGAAAACCAGCCCTCAAATCACAATCCCAGAGAACCTAGACAACAATGAGACCCATAAGAGAGACATATATGGATCTAATCTACATTGGAAGTAGAAAAAGACAATCTCTTGAGTAAACTGAGAGCATGGGAACCTTGAGAGAGGGTTGAAGGGGAGGAGAGAGGCAAGTAGGGGAGCAGAGAAAAATGTAGAGCTCAATAAAATCAATTTAAAAATTTTTAAATGGAAAATTAGAAAGTATTGGATAGAAGTAGAAAAATAATCATCCTGAGTGAGGTAACCCAGACCCAGAAAGACAAACATGGTATGTACTCACTCATCAGTGGATATTAGCTATAAAGTAAAGGATAACCATGCTATAATCCACAGACCAGACAGGGTAGGAAACAAGGAGGGCCCAAAGAGAGACAAATGGACCTCCCTGCAATGGGGATATAGAAGAGATCTCCTGGGTGGACTGGGAGCATGGGGACATCGGAATTTGAGGGATCTGGTTGGGAGATGGATGTGAAGGGAGAGAATTGAAAGGAATGGGGGATATTCAGGGTCAGGTAGAAAACATATGTGAAGGATCCTCCCATATATCTACAAGAATGACCTCCTAGCAATTGTGGATTCCTATCCTGAACTGTCCATCTTCTGTGATCATATTGGTAACCATCCCAATTGTCATCAAAGAGCTACTGATGGAAATAGGCACAGACACTCAGCTAATTAGACTGAGTGCAGGAAATCCTGCTGAAAAGAGGGAGGAAGAATTGTAAGATCCAGAAAGGTCAAAGACATCACAAGAAAACCCACAGAAATAACTAACCTGGCTCATAGGAACTCACAAAATCTGAACCATCATACCAAAGAGCTTGCATGGGACCAACCAAAGTCCTCTACATGTATGTGACAGTTGTGTGGCTCGGTCTATTTATGGGACTCCTAACGATGGGATCAAGAACTGTCCCTAATGCTTTGAAAGGCTCTTGGGAACCTATTTCTCATACTTGGTTGCCTTGCCCAGCCCAAATACAAAGGAAGGTGCTTAGTCTTATAGCAACTTGATACACCATGCTTTGCTGATACCCATAATAGGCCTGCCCCTGTCTGAACAAAAACAGAAAAGGAGGAGTGGATTGAGGTGGAAGAAGGGAGATGGGGGGAGAGAACAGGAGAATAAAAAGGGGGAAATGCAGTTGCGGTGTAAAATTAATTAGTTAATTGATTGATTTTTAAAAGAGAAAAAGAAAAATAAAGAGTTCGTTAAGAGGACTTGAGTTCGATTTTTAATACCCACTTCAGGTGGCTCACAATCACATGTAGCTCCAGTTTCAACTAATTTGACACTCACTTCTGCTCTTCACAGGCATCAAAACATGTATGTTTGCACACATACACATATATATTTTACACGCATACATCTAAATAAAAATAAAATCTTTTAAAAGGAAAAACATATACCAACTATATGCCAGTTCAGAGAAAGATAAGATTAGCCCCTAGTCTCTTACCTTTTAAATGTTGATACCAAGATGTGGACCCAACTAGTAGAATGCAGGGTATCAAATATTTAACTGAAAGTAAATGAACTCTGTTGATGAGAACACGAATCATCACTGTGGGAGTCCAGGGCGCTGAGAAGCAGGAACTAGATACTAGAGAGTCTTCTACAAAGTTACTCTAGTTAATGAGTGATTGGGAGTTCCCAAAAGCCCCAGGAGACCAGAAGAACAACTGAGAAAGATTTTCAACATTGCTTTATTTTCCTAAGAGAGGAGCCATCTCAGCTGTTCTCAGCCCAGTCCATTTAGAAGTATGTTCCTCTTATCAAGTAGTTAACTACGTAGTTTTCACAGATTGTGCCATTGTGTTAGACAATCAGTGACCGGTGTACATTAACTGTTGAAGAGAGGGTGGCCATGGTCATCATTACCCAGATACTCTGTGTCTCCAAGGCTCTTCCTTAGAAAAGTGCTTCATTCTGTGTTACCTCAGAGGCCAACCTCAGGATGGCCTTCAGTGTCCTATCTGAGCATCTCCGGGTTCTCAACACAATAAGCCAACAGACCCTCTCAGGAAGGTGAGGGCATTAAAAGCAATGTTAGGATTCTCAGAGGGATTAACATGGCCAGCATACTCTTGTATGGACTCTAAAGTAGTTTTGTCTTTAGTTAATGGGGACTAAAGACATATCCCAATGGTAGAACATTTTTTTGAATCATAAAAAAGGCCCTAGGTTCCATCTCTATCATCAAAACATGAAATGAGCAGATATACTATTTTATTAGTTCAGTCATTACACAACAAGAGAACCTAGACTAAGCTTATATAAAACTAAGCTCATTGGAGCTGACAATAAAGTATGAGGAAAACCAGATTGCAATGGCTGAACATAAGCACGGGAATGCAATTGTGTTGATTAATTGGCACAAATAGACAATTCTAAGTCGTCTAAATTCAGATAGTCTCAAAATTCCACAACAACAGGTTGATTTGATCTTGGACATTTCCAGAAGAGCAGCCTTTCCCTCTTCTGAAGTCTCTCTGATCTGGTCCGTCAGTCATTTCCTCATCTGCAATATTCATGAAGAACACTCTGTATCACAAGTCATTCATATGGGGCCTTATTTTACTCATCACGGTGTCCCTTTTGAGCCTCATTCCTGTGGCTTAATATAAGTCTGTCATTGTGAATTTCAGCTTGCTGCCTTGATCAAATTAAAGAGCCTTAACCTATAGAAAGTCTGTCAAGCATTAAATTCAAACCCTAATTGAACCTAAAAGTTTCCCTTCCAATATAGTAACCAGTGTTATTTAGGTTCTAAATATCACTGGTTTTATTCATCGACTTTTAATTTTCTTTAATGGTTACATTTTTAATGCCAATACTCTAAAAATCTTTCTTTAAGTCCCCTGTGTAACCATCATGGTTTGAGATAAAATCATCAAAGCATTTACCAAGCACTCGAATTATACTGATGAAAAGAAAAGCAAGTTTTAAAAAAATGACAGTCAGCAAGCTGTAACCTCTGCTACAAATACTGGACTCAAGAATCAATAGTCATCAAAGTTATAAGAATATGTCACAGAAAAAACGAAAAAAGATTTGCCTCTAGTCACCTTAACCAAGGCCAGCTGGCCTGGGTCTGAAAAAGCCTGGGATAAAACCGGTCTCGCTGAACATAGCAGACAATGAGGACTACTGAGACCTCAAGAACAATGGCAATGGGTTTTTGATCCTACTGCACCTATTGGCTTTGTGGGAGCCTAGGCAGTTTGGATGCTCACCTTACTAGACCTGGATAGAGGTGGGTGGTCCTTGGACTTCCCACAGGGCAGGGAACCCTGATTGCTCTTTGGGCTGATGAGGGAGGGGGATTTAATTGGGGGAGGGGAGGGAAGGGGAGGCGGCGGTGGGGAAGAGACAGAAATCTTTACTAAATAAATAAATAAATGTGTTACTCAGGAAAGGAAAATAGTGAAAATATTGACTGAAGACATATTGGCAGGAACACACCATACACTTACATCAGATGATCTAAATGTGTGTTATTGGTCCAAGATTTCTACTCTACTGACTTGGTCTAATAACCTCCCCATGGAGAGTGAGTGAGTCCAGTGACAGTCTACCAGTGGAACGTTGATAGCAGCCTAGAGCGAAATACAGTTACTGTATCGTGGAGATTCTTTTCAGTGCGTTCACTATTTAGAAACAAGTGCTTCTGCTGGATTTGGTGGTGGTATGTGCCTTTCATCCCAGGACTGGGGAGGTAGAGGTGGGTGAAACTCTCGTGAACTGAAAGGTAGCCTGGTCTACATAATGAATTCCAGGTCAGCCTAGAATGCTTAGTGAGACCCCATCAGTAGTAGTAGTAGTAGTAGTAGTAGTAGTAGTAGTAGTAGTAGTAGTAGTAGTAGTAGTAGTAGTAGTAATATAGCAAAATTACTAAAGGAAAAGTGTTACTCATCCTTTGTCACCTTGAGGCCCCACAGTCTCTCCTCCCTGTCCCTGCAGCCAACATTGCCCTCTTTTATGACTACTAGTGCTGCACCTCCATATATCACAATGATAATCACACTCCTGCTTTGCTGAGGCTTCATCCATCATCTCCACCACTTTTAGAAAAATTCAGATGACTGTTCTCTGAGGCCTGGGACAATCCAGCTTCATCCATTTTTCCTGCTTCTATATCTGGTCCTTTCCTATGTATACCCCATCTCCGTCTGTTCCAACTAGCTTTATCCTTCCTTGTGTTCATATTTCCTTCTTTCCTAGGATCCTATTGGCTAGCCAGCCAACTGAGGAATGTGAACTGTTCTGGCCATGTCTAAACACTAATACTGTAGGTGGATAGCTAGTTAGGACTGATCAGCTTGAAATATTTACTTTCTGTGTATCTCCCTTTCTCTGGTACCAGCCCTGATTGTCAACCTGCTTGCCCTGACCCCACGTGTCTTAGTTTTGCTGATTGCCATTCTCCCCATGTGCCTGCCCACAGGCTGGCTTTCTAAGCCTGTTTGCTTTCTTAACCTCTAACTCTGAAAACATCACCATTTTTCCCTCCTTTCAGCCTTCTCCCCACCCCTGGCAGATCTCCACCTGGCTGTTGATTGTTCTCCCTGCTATTTTCACTCAAACTCCAGTAAAATTTGTGCCCAAGTCTCCTTCTGAGTCTGCTTTTCTATTAAAATAATTGAATGATTAAAAGTAAATTATCTATAAGACTAAGAACCTGTATTCCCTGGTAACAACACTACTCGAGGATTATTAATGTGTTTATTTGGAAGGAAGGCATTACAAAAGATTATTTTCATGTCTTCTTATAAATCTTTATTTAACATAACAAATAAAATTGTATGTTGTCACCATCTACAACATAATCTTTTGATATATGCATACATTGGAAAATGACTAAATCAAGCCATTTAATACAGTATTATCCAATATATACTTTGTTTTTGGACCACTTAAAAATCTACTCTGTTATTAGTCTTCAAACATGCAATTATTTTTATTAACTATCGCCATCACAGTGTACAATAGGCCTCTTGAACTTATCCCTCTTGTCTATCTGAGTAGTTGTGTCTTCTGAAGGGTGTTTCCTGAGTTCCTTTACATCCCAAACTCTAGTATCTATCATTTCAATCCCCGTTCATGTAATTTCAAAAATTTAACCTCACATATAAATGCCATTTGTCTTTCTGTACTTGACTTCTTACATTTACTATAATATCTTGCAGGTTTATCTTTGTTGTAACAAGTGACATGATTCCTTTTTCTTTAAGGCTAAGTGGTATTTCATATATGTGTGTACATGTGTGCACATTTTATTTACAGTCACATATATATGTGTGTATAAATACATTATCCATGTGATATATATATATATATATATACATTTTCTTTGTACACTTACTCATTGATAAGTCTTAGATTGATTGGCACTTTGGCACTGATTAACATGTTGTATTATGAGCCATATGAACAATAATAATAATACCACTGTGGTATTCTCTGTATGAGAATGGCCCCCATAGACTCATATACTTAGATGTTTGGACCACAGTTGGTGAAACTGTTTGGGAAGGATTAGAAGGTGTGGTCTTTGCTGGAGGAAGTATGTCACTCAGGTGAGCTTTGAGGTTTCAAAAGAACAGGCCATTCTCTCTTAGCATTCTCTCTCTCTCTCTCTCTCTCTCTCTCTCTCTCTCTCTCTCTCTCTCTCTCCCTTTCATTCTTTCTGCCTTGTGTCTACCTATCAGGATGCAAGCTCTCAGCTACTGCTCCAACATATTGCCTGCCTGCCTGTTACCATGCTCCCAACCGTGGTGGTCATGGAATCTAACAGTCTAGAGTCATGAGACCCCAAATTAAAAGCTTTCTCTTGTAAGTTGTCTTGGTGGTGTTTTTTGTTGTGGTAACAGAAAGGTAACTAAGATAGCCATGATGAGCACAGGATTGTGCTCATCCCTTCTACACAGATGCCATAAGTTTGACTGGAAAACCCAGTAGTGGAATCACTGTATTATACAAGGAGCCTTATTTGAACGGGAGGTTACCGTCTATTGTTCACTTTGTGACCCACTCATAAAACTCACAACTCCTAATTTCTTCATTTCAACTGAAAAACCATGTGATACCCCCTTTGGAATTCTTACCCAATTTTATTTACTAATTCTCAATATCATTAAAGCAGCTCTCTTCAATCTACATGTTGGTCTACCCAAACTTAACGGCCATGATTAGTTCTGCCAACAAGCTGGTGATCAGACCATGGCATCTCGGGGAATAAAGCAAATAAAATCTCCAACAGAAAATTCTGTGCCAGGACCCTGCACCTAAATATCAACTTCAACAAAGGGAAAGAAGGATTTCTCAAAGTCTGAACACTCTTGTGAGTTCTCATATTATGAAGGCAAATGACAAAGGAAGGAAAGTAATAATGACAGCAAGAAATTCAACTAATTCCCTATACCTTTGCTGTTTTTAAAACGGTATAAGTGAAGTGAAACTTACCAAAGAAATCAAGATTTCTATAAATATATATTATATATAATATATTTATATATATTTCATATATATATATATGAAAGGAAAGTGAAAAATGAAGTAAAGGTCTGATAGATGAACAAAAGACAGCAGATAATTTTTCACCAAATATATTTCAAAAAGCAAGAAAAGGGATCTGGAGAGACTGCTGAGTCATTAAGTGCCCTGACTGCTGTTCCAGAGAGCAGGTTTGATTCTCAGCCCCCACATGGTAACTCACAATCATCTGCAAATCCAGTTATAGGGACCTCTTCTGGTTTCCTAGGACACCAGGCACATATATGGTATACAAATATATATGCAGGTGAAAGTTAAGAAATAATGTATAGCCAGTTGTGGCACACGCTGGTAGGATTTGCTGAAGAAGGCAGAGGCAGGAGGATCACGAGTTCGAGGCCAGCCTGGGCTACACATTTTTAAAAGAAAAAAAAGAAAAAGAAATAAATAATGTATAAAATGTAAATATGTGTGCAGTGTGTGATACATATGCATGATACTGGGTTCTGTAAGGGAGGTTGAAGAAAAAGCGAAGACTGTTATACAATGTCAGGGAGATATCAGATAACAAGCTATTGCAATTATAAACATGGGGCCTAATCAACAGAAACGTTAAAAATGTTACAAGAGAAGACACTCTGGTCTATAAAATAAAAGCATACTACGTACATAACTGGATTATTGTCTTTAATGGTTAAAAATAGACACGTGTTTATGCAAAGGTATGAACACACAAAGAAATGAAAATGTGTTTTTGGTATTTTTTCCTGGTAATGCTGCTGAGAATTTGGTAGATATGTGGCTTCCTGGCACCAAAACTAAGACTATTGGCAATTTAAGTCACTGAAGATCCTGGCAGAATGTGTTGAGGTCGAAGAAGGACCCACCCTTGGGGTTTTCTTAGCTCTCCCCATCTGCCCATCCGAACTGGTGGAGCCTTTGTTCAGTGATTGGTACCCAGAGCCCAGATCGGGCAGAGAAAGCTTCCAAGCTAAGAGGGGCTCCCGCTCGTTATGCCTGTGCCTAGGCTTCGTGCTCTGGACGCTTTGGGGTTTCTGTCCTGTCTCTTTGTTCACGAGTCTCAGCGGCCCATACAGACTCCTGAAGGTGAGGGAAGAAGTATGTGGAGGGCACAGTGCTGAAGACCTGACCGCACAATCCCTCGCCCTCAGAGTCCTTTTCCTTTTTCTTCTTGAGCGTGGGGGTCGGGGCGGGTGTAGAATGCGACAGAGTGAGGTCTGAGAATTGCAGAGACCATTCCTTCAGCAGTAATCAAAATTTGAATAAAATCTTACAGCATTCTTATTCGTCTAAAGCCTAGTGCCTGACAAAGTCATTTCAAGGGATTGCTCAAACCAAACAAAACTGGCTGGGTGAAAATTCCGAGCTGTTCAGCTATTAGAAACTGTGGAACAGAAGGACACTATTTTGCAAACTTCTCGAAAGCAGGCCTACAGCACGCCACAGTGCCCTCATCCCCAGCTGTGTGGAAATTTACACCATCATCAAACCTTCGCTATCAATATTTTGGCAAACAATGTTTTGATTATTAGCGTCCTACCTCCTGTGGAAGGTCCCCTTCATCCTTCATGTCACACTTTTTGGGTAAATCGGCTGTGGAAATCGCACTCCCTTCAGCGATGGCTTAGGAGGACGTTTATATGTAGAGCTCCAACAAAGGCAGCACATGACAATCCCGCGGAGATTCTTTCCAGGGGGATCCAGCAGGTAATAAAAGATAAACATCCCAGTGTGTGGAAAACGCTCTGGAATCGCCTGATGGCAAAGGCTCACGGATGCCTGAATCCCTGCAAACAAAGGGACACAAAGCATAAAATCGTGCTGGTTGACTTTTGTGCCCGTTCCAACCCAGCGGATTGTGTTATACAACAGTTGTATTCTGAGATGAAATCCATTGTTATAATCAGACAGTGAAACATTTTTTAGACAGCTATGGTATCAAAGCCCAGACAAAAATTCACATGGAAAAACGCGGCTGTAAGTGACCTAGATTCGTACCAAAGGCAAAGACGGTCTCCTTTGTATTTCACGCACTGGTTTTCCATTGTGGGAACCTTAGTGCCTCCAGTTTATGCTGGCTCTTCATTCTGCCTCCACAGATATCTTTCTTTCGCCTTTCTGACATACCCCAGGCCATCCTCGTGTCCTTACCTGCCCCCACGGAACCCTGGAAGCAACCCTAACTCCAGCAGAATCAATGAGGAGTGCTTTCTCTGTAGGACTCAAGAGGATAGTGCTTCCTTCCATTCATATTCCAACTGCAAATATAGGTGTGACTTGCTAGGGTGAACACAGGATGTGTCTTCTGAATCAAACCAAATGCATTAAGGCGCATACAGTCTCCTTGGCTGAGCACTGCTGTCCAGGTCTTCTGAGCTTGGCAAAGCCCCGGTCATTCAGCCCATCCAGAATATGACTTAAAAGACCCCTTTCATGAGAACAAGAACCACTGTTCTTGCTTGCTCTGCATGGCCCTGCTCTTGCCTGCTGGCAATGCCTTTGTTCTGTGCTGGCAGCTCTGCACTTGGTTTTGCTTTAGGTCTAGCTTTGATACCCGAACCAGCATCCTGTCCTGAACGTCCTCCCCTATCACATCTCCCCAGGAAAAGCACTCCCACCTCCTATGCTATGTTTGACTTGCTTGATTTGCCTTTCTTTCCTCCTTACCCGGAGGGTTTCATTTTCACCCAGGCTTCTTGTCAGTTCTCTCCTCTTAGAACTATTTCTCCCAAGACCCAAAGTAGGCAACATTATTCCATGGGAAAATGTCTGTGAAAAATTCTACAGTGCTTCTTTATGTCAGAGAAAACAGCTGGTGAAGGGGGTTACATATTAGGGCAATCTTTTTAATATTTATCTGCATGTTTCTGGGGATACTCATGGCATAGGGCACAGGTGGTGTTCGGAGAACAGCTTGGGGGACTCTGATTTCTCCGTTCACTCTGCAGGTCCCAGGGATTGAACTCAGGTCTCCCAGGACTTGGTGGCAGGTGGTTTTATTCACTGAGTCATCTCACAAGCTCATATCTCCTTAGGAGGATACTTGAGAGTCAAATCCTGTCTTTAGAGCAGTGTGCTATTTCTCCAGGGAGTTTGTTTTCCTTTTTGTCATCTTTATCATATTTTAGTAATCACATCTCCCCAATGTCGACTCAAAAGGGTTTTTTCTAGCCTTTCCTGAGCTCTTGATTTCAAATCAATTACCTAATATCATTTATGTCCATTTTTCAAAACTTAAATCCTAGTTTAAACAAGTTTTGCATGTGATATGGAGACCCAGAACTGGATTTGCATTTGACAACATTTTTCTATACTTGTGTGGTCATTATTTTATTTTCCTAATATCAATTCTTCTTTTTCTTTTATTTCTTTATCTTTCCACTAGCTTATCAATGTCTTTATTGTCAATGGTATGAATTTCTGTATCTTCTCGTTTTACCAACTGTCTTCTTTCCCTGTCCCTTTCCAGTGCTGTGTCTCCAGTCAAACAGTAAGGGCCTATGAGATGGCTCCGTGACAAAGGCACTTGCCACCAAGCATGAGTTTGAACCCTGGGACCCCCATGGTGGAAGAGGAGAACTGACTCCCACAGGTTGTCCTCTGACCTCCACAAGAATGTTGTGACACAGGCAAACACGCACATACACACACAATGGAAATGTAATAAAAATTTTAGTTCAACAATAATTTAAAATTTAAACATACAGTTTATAATAGATCTATTCTTATCTTCAAAACTAGATATTGGGAAAGTTTATTGGTTTTTTTTTCATAAAGTTTAAAGAACTAAGTCATGCTTGATTACTCACTGGCTTGCATTTTTTTCTAATTTCATTTAAATCCTAGTAGTGATTCTCTTTGTAAATGTTATTTTTAGCATTATATTCGTGTATTCACTGTGTGTGTTCACACAGGTACACATGTTTGTTAGAGCATATATAAGAGCCAAGAGGAAGCTTGAGAAAGTTTGTTTTCTTACCATATGAATCCTGGGGATAAAGCATAGAGCAGTAGCCTTGGCAGCAAATGCCTTTATCCACTATCTGTCCAGCCTTCCTATTAGATTTTAATAACTTACTTAGTTTAGAGAATTGAGATGAAATAAAAATTCACATGCAATGCTTCTAGATATTTATTATAAAATTATTTAAAACACCACAGTCTAAATGCCTCTACTTCCATCCATAACCAGACCTTTTTCTTTAATCCTCTAAACAATATTCTAGTTTGGAATTTCTAGTATTCAAGACAGTAGACTTTATAGTCTACTATAGACTACTATAGTCTACTATAGTCTACTATAGACACGGAGCTTATGTACTCTAGCCAATAAAGCACATAAGTAGTCAGAGTTTGCTACATTGCTTCTTTATTCCTTACAAGAACTTTCAGGCCACACGCAGAGAGCACTTGTCACTGCACACGTGACTCCACAATCACACATCACAAGTTAGAGAGGTCTTAGCTCAGCGGTTCCCACGGCCAGTTACAGCATCCTCCCTGGTCATTGGGCTTCATCACTTCTACCCACCTGAGAAACTGTCGTCTTCAGTCTACTGCTGGTTATATGCAGACCTGCCCCTCACTCTGCATCACAGATTATTTTAATAGCAGCCCCCTCCGTGTTCACTCCATGTCCATTTCCACTAGCTAAGCCATATAAGTCCTAAAAGCAAATTGTCTTTTTCAAAATTATTGATCTCAATTGCAGTAGTTATTCTAATGTGCAGTCAAATGAAAATTTTTTGTGGCAATGCACTATGGTCAAAATATTTATTGCATTCTGAGGAAGTGGAACTTTTGCTGGACTCTCATAACCAGAGTTAATAATACGCCCTGAAGTCACATGAGACTAAAGACTGCATCCTACTATGTACTCAGTTATTTGTTTAACCTGCCTTTAAGAGAATAATCTGACACCTAGTTGTACTACCCTTGGACTTCCCAAGCAATCAGCTTTTGCAGCATGAGCTAATCCATGTTATAATCTTAAGGGATGATCTCCCATGCCCCTGAGCCCAGGCTAACACGGGCCTCTTCTAATAATTATTTACTGAAAACAGCAAAAATAGAGATTGAAATCAGTATCCTAAAATTAATACCCACATAAATATTGCACACAACATTTGGGTATCAGTATTATCGTTTGTAGTATTGTTTATTGTCTAGGTCAGTCAGAATTGGTGATTCAATGCCTTTTAAAACTCTATTAAAGATTTCTGTGAAGTATCCCATTCCTTCCTCATGGGATGCTTTCTATGATGTTCAATAAGGACAGGGCAAATCCCAGAGCCCTTTGTTAGGGATAGACACATGTAGGGACAGATTCACAAGATAGCCCTCAGACAGGCACAGTTTCAGACTCATACAACTGACAGAAAGAGGATGGAAGATGCAGGGACCAACCATGAAGCCACAAATTCAAGTCTGGACTCACTCTTGGTTGTTGGGAGCAGTGAGACCCCAGATCCTGAATTTCTTGTGTAATCCCCTGATCTGAGTGCCTACAGCTGCTCTGAGCACGAGACCTTCAGGAGTTCCTGATGGCAGGAGAGTGGTTTCTGGTGGGTTTGGCTGGGGCGTGGCTATCTCTATGTAATCTGCCCCTGAACACAATAAAGGGGGCATTCTTGGGGAATTCAAGGATGACCCGTGTCGCTGTCTCTCTGTCTGTGTGTGTCTGTGTATTTTAACCTCCAGCCCCCTTGCCCGAAGCTCGTGAACTGGGTGCCAGCGCACAGAGCACAGACACGGGGGTGCGGTGCGTGGCACTTGGTTACATGACACCAAGGGGAAAATGTTTTGATTTAATTCCTTAATTTGACACGTTATTGTTGACTCAGAGTTAATCACGAATGTGCTTAATCCACACATTTTTTCAAGTGATATTATTTCTTCGAAACTAAGCTCAATGTCTTAGAAGAGCTGAAAATTGTACATGCCTAATATTCTTTGTAATATAATTTGGATGAGGCTACTATGAAGAACTAAGAAAAGTTATTAAAACAGGATTATCTTAAAATAATCTTTAAGAATAAAAATAATAATCTTTAAGATCCTGTTTCCAAAAAAAGGTGACTTTTAGTGCACTATAGTAGTAGATTTTACAACAAAGACAACTGGGATTCAGATCAGTGGGTGTGGGGGTTTATGCAAACACCACAGTGTCAATCGGGGCAAGACTAGAAGGTATCTCAAGGTATCCCAGTCCACAGGACTCAGTAACCAATGTTGATTCAAACTTCAAGAGTCTGACACGGAGTAGTTGTTTATTTCAGGCATATTTAAGCACAGCACAGTTGAGGGTCGGTTCTTGGTGATAAATCATTCAATCCATGTGCACAGCAAAGCTCAACACATGATTACATGGAAATTCTTGTAAAGTACAATGACATCTTCTGTCTCTGAGAGAACAGCACTATAGATTGAAATAAACGTAAAATCTGGGAAAGCTGATATGAACGGGTCATACATGTATCCCAGAGGTCACCAAGCTATTAACCACATTCATCCCCACCCTTCTGGGCAGAAAACAGGCTATACATCTCTCCCTTTGAAGAGACGTCTCTGAATGTTTAACATTCCTGGTTTCCAGGGTGCTTATCTGTGAGCACAAGGACTTCCGTGCCTCCTACAAGCGGATGGACGTGAATCAGCCAATTGCCTTCTAACCACTAGGGTAAGATAAGAAGGAATTGAGGTTTTAAAATTCAGCATCAGGGCAACATAGATAATTCAGCAGTTAAGCGCCCCTGCTGCTCGTGCAAGAAGAATAGAGTTTGGTTCCTAGCACCTTTGTCAGCAGCTCAGAGCCACTCCAGCTCCAGGGGATCCAGCATCCTCCTCTGGCTTCTGAGGGCGCTCACTGCATGCACATGAGCAAACCCACACTCAGACACATAATCAAACCAAAATGCACCATGTAAGAATATGTGGATTCCGATACAGTGGAGCCTTCCGCTAATCCTTGTGCTTTAGCCCTGTGAGAGCCTAGAAAGTGGCACAGGGATTTTTAAAACACTTTTCATTGCCCTGCATTGGTCCGAGCTGAATGAAGAACATGCATGGCGACTTGCAGCAAAATTGTCCATCTCCTGTAGGAGGGCACAGATGATTTCAAGTTTTCAATGTCTGAGATTCATAGTGCATAATTAGTATTGCTAAATACTAAAGACATTGGGTGCTCAGTCTATGTGAGAAATTAGATGGCTCTTTACTCAGTAGAGAGTGAGTGACAGTTGTGGGCTTGGGGGTGGAGGAAATGTTAGCTGGTGGCACAAACAGAATCTTGTGGAGAAAGTGCATCCCACGCAGTGCTGTCTCTTCTCTCCCAGACACTGCTCCTTTCACACCTTTCTCAATTTTCAAGGAGGGGAAAAAAAAGCCATCTTAAAGGAATACGTAAGACAAACATTGGAGGACAGCTTGCAACCTGAACTCCTAGTCAAGAAAGAGGCAGCGACCTTTGTCTGGAAAGGCCAGTAGAAGTATTGTGCATTTCATGGTCATACGATCTCCATTTGAAGAACCCGCCCCGTCACAGTTGAGGAAGGCAGTCACAGGCAACAGGTGAACATATGGCAGTTTCACTGAAACTCCTTCGTTATAAAAGCCAAGTGGAGACTACACAGAGGCCACTAAACTTACCCCAACAAAGATGATTCGGTCGACAAGTGCACATGCTTACCCTGTGTTGTCTTCCTCAAAGGATCTCTTTGTCAGTGTTGGTGATGAGACCCCAGGCTCTGCACATGCTAGGCGTGGGCTCTAAGGCAGAGTGACACCCCAGCCCTACTTACTGTGCATATAAACGGAAAAATGCGTGGTCAGATGTCTCATACATACTACTTAATACTTGAAAACAAAGGTAAAGCATTTAAAGAAGTCAAACAACCTACTTTTTTTTGTTTTTGTTTTTTTGTTTTTTGTTTTTTCGAGACAGGGTTTCTCTGTGTCTTTGGAGCCTGTCCTGGAACTAGCTCTGTAGACCAGGCTGGTTTCAAACTCACAGAGATCCGCCTGCCTCTGCCTCACGAGTGCTGGGATTAAAGGCGTGCGCCACCATCGCCCGGCAATAACTTACTTTTTAAAAATCTTTCATTGCCTAGCATGGTGGCACCTGCCTTTAATTCCAACATTCGGGAGGCAGAGACAGGAGGATCTCTGTGAGTTTGAGTCCAGCCTGATCTTCAGAGATTTCCAGGACAGGCACCAAAGCTACACAAAGAAACCCTACCTGGGAAAAAAATAAAACAGGAAAAATCTCCATTTAAGTCTACATGTCATTATTTACCTGTGTATCATATATTCTCATGAGAGTCAACAAAAGAAGGAATAAATTATGTCTCTTTAAAACAGTTTGCTTCTTTCTGGTAGTCTTTGAGTGTTTAATAAGGTAAGTGCACATTTCCACAAATTATTTATTATTTTGTCTTTAAAAATACAGATTAAGAATCCAGCAAATAAGGCTGGAGAGATGGTTCAGCACTTAAGAGCACTGGATGCTCTTCCAAAGGACAAGGATCAATTGCCAGCACCCAGATGGCAGCTCACAACTGTCTGTCACTCCAATTCCAGGGGATCCAACACCGTCACACAGACATACATGCGGGCAAAGCACCAATGCACATAAAAATAAATAAATAATCCAGTAAACCAAGTTAATATTTTAGTGCAACTTTAATTTGAAACATAGACTTCTACTATGTCAGGTATTTATGGGACTGGAAAGATGGCTCAGTGACCAGGAGTACTTGCTGCTCCTATAAAGACCCTAGGTTTGGTTCCCAGTACCTATGCAGTGGTCCATAAATGTGCTCTCCTGAACTCCTAGACATAAGGCATGCACGGGGTGTACATACATACATACTTCCTGTATTGGATGGGTGGGTAGGTGGGAGAATCTTAGAGTCAATGCAGGAGGGTAAACTCTGATCAGAATATATTAAATGAATTTTTAATGAATTTATATAATAATTGATAGAGACTACCAGAAGACTATGAGCTGCATTTA
The DNA here is from genome assembly GCA_902806775.1 of Microtus agrestis. Classification (NCBI taxonomy): domain Eukaryota; kingdom Metazoa; phylum Chordata; class Mammalia; order Rodentia; family Cricetidae; genus Microtus; species Microtus agrestis. The sequence goes on along the minus strand of CADCXT010001743.1, from coordinate 8,175,442 downwards.
CTGAACACGGAGGACATGGAGGTAATATATTGGTGTACACTCCAGATAGGTCATGGAGAAGGCTCTAAAACCCTTCTTGTAACTTACTTTATGCAGCTGCCTGCTCATTTGTACCCTCTGCTACATCCTTTCTAATAAACTGCTAAGCCTGAGCAAAAGGTCCTCCAAGATCTAGGAGTCACTCTGGCAGATGGCAGAGCACAGGCAGTCAACATTGATGTGTGGGGAGAAAAACGTCTAACATCTGGTGTCTACGTAAGGAATTCAGAGTGCAGACACAGTATAAAGAAAAAGGCCTTTAATAAAAACAAAACTGCTTTCATTGTCCCCTTTCCAAACTCCTTTATATAGGAATTTTGAATGCAGTATCTTTAAAACAAATAAGCCATAAAACCATACTGTCATTTTGAATTTGCTTCAATCTTTTGGCTACCTGGGGGGAATTAGCTTCTTTACAATTTGTAGTGGTATTATAATGATATTGTTTTCCATTTATTTGCTTTATCTGTGTTCCTTAGTTAAGCTGAATGGTTTTATTTGTTGATCAGATATACAATTTTAAGGCCGTTTCTAGAGCTGGTGAGCTGGCTCAGCTGGTGAAAGAGCCTGCCACACAACCCCAACAACTTTGATTTGATTTATAGCACTGATGGAAAATAGCCAGATGTCGTGCTTCCTGCTTCTAATTCCAGCCCTTTTACTCATACGGTAAGATGGGAAAGAGAAACAGGAAAATGGTCCAGAAGCAGTAGCAAGAGTAACCCTGTGGGCTAGAGAGATGGCTCAGTGGTTAAGAGCATTGCCTGCTCTTCCAAAGGTCCTGAGTTCAATTCCCGGCAACCACATGGTGGCTCACAACCATCTGTAATGAGGTCTGGTGCCCTCTTCTGGCCTGTAGACGTACACACAGACAGAATATTGTATGCATAATAAATAAATAAATAAATTAAAAAACAAAAAAGAGTAACCCTGCTCCAAAACCAAGGTAGGAGGGGAAGAGAACCAACTCTTGAAAAGTTGCCCTCTGACCTCTAGGTGTGTGTGTGTGCCAACAGCCTTGGCACACACACCTGCACACCCACCTCCCCACCTCACCCCCTACACCCACTAAATAAAAATAAATCTTAAAGCCATCTTTTTCTGCTTCCATTTCATCTTCATTCCTTCATCCCAGGCTCATGTCCTCCTTCCTTCATTCATTTTTTTTCCTGGATGGATTTTTCCAATGGGATATGAAGTCTAGGAAAGTCTCTAGATAAAAAGATGTTTTCCACAGTTGATGGCATGTGATTTATGACAGTAAGTGAGCTAACTGATGCCCAAGTCCTTTGAAAATTTGGAAAGTTACAAAGTAAATTTGTGTTCGCATGTTCAATTAGTCACGAGCTAAAAACGGGCAAGCTGCGTGACTAACGGTGTTTGGGGAGCCTCTTCAATCAATGGTAACTCATTAAAAATCTGAAATACTTGCCGAGTCATAAGTGACTCACATAGCATGGCCCATTACTCAGGAGTGACTTGGGCAGAGCTATTCCTAGTATTAGAAAAATGTTAACTGTGGAAATGAAAATAAGATGGAAGACTCAGCCTCTAGTCCTTGACACCTCCAAAAACCAAAGCAGAACCCTTCTTCTTCAGCTATCAAAAATCAAACAAAGCCATTCATTCATAATAGAAGATAATAAATGACTCGATGGTTCAGTATGAGGCAAGAGCTAAGGAATTTAATCAAACTTAAAGATTTAGGAGAATGATGAGCTTGAAAAACAGTGGCCACATAAGAAAGAAGAAAGATTGCCAGCCAGATGCAAACAATGAGGGACTGTCCATAAACTCTTGGCTTATAGAACATTCTGATTTTTTTTCTTTTTTAGTTAATAAAGAAATCTCGCTGGGCGGTGGTGGCACACGCCTTTAACCACAGCACTTAGGAAGCAGAGGCAGGTGGATCTCAATGAGTTTGAGACCAGCTTGGTTTCTGAGTTCAAGGACAGTCAGGACTGTTACACAAAGAAACCCTGTCTCAAAAAAAAAAAAGAAAAGAAAAAGAAAGAAAGAGAAAAAACAAAAGAGAAAGAGGAGGAGAAAGAAGAGGAGGAGAAGAAGAGGAGGAGGAGGAGGAGGAGGAGGAAGAAGAAGAGAAAGGAAGGAAGGAAAGGAAGGAAGGAAGGAAGGAAGGAAGGAAGGAAGGAAGGAAGGAAGGAAGGAAAATCTAGAAATATCTTTAAGGCACCCCCAGGCTTGTAGAGGGACAAAGGTAAACTATGCAATTCTAAGAAGATGAATGAACTCCTTGGGTGGAGTAGCGAAGCCTCTTTGAGGACTAATGACAATAGAAGCATAGATTCAAAAAGGGGAAAAAAGGCTTTCAAAGGGTAGAGGTTAATGCAAAGCTCCTTGGGGGCGTGGTTTACATCAGTATGCGGCCTCGAAACAAAAGCTGTTTGTACTCCTCGAGATAATGCCCTGCCAGATAAGCCGAAGCCCTGAGCATACAAGGCGAGCACTCAAGGGTGCTTTAAGTAAGGCAAAGGCTGGAGAGGTTCAAGCCGTTCCCAAGACCTTATTACCTGCCAGGAAGGCTTTCTATCCGTGGATTGTTACTGAGGTAGGGGAGATTTTTAATTTAATTAGAACTGCACTTTAGAAAGATGCCTTGAGGAGACCCACTGGAATGTGAAATGGGAGCGTTAAAGGGAAAACTGGGAAATGGGGCCGAATTACAGAAGGCTTGCAATGCAGATGAGACAGCAGCAACATTCTACAAAGACCCTAGATTTCCAGGCTACAGACACCTTTTTTTATCTGCATGTATTGGGGTGGTGTGAAAGCGCCATGCTGGGTGTATGGAGGTCTAACGACCTCTTCTTTTTTTCGGGGTGGGGTGGGGGGTGGGATGGAGTTCCAGGCTTGCTCTCAGTTTGACTGGTTTTCCCTTTTTTTTAATTGATTTTTATTGAGCTCTACATTTTTCTCTCTGCTCCCCTCAGCAAGGGCGTTTTTAACCTGCTGAGTGGTCTCACCAACCCTGTACATCCTGTTTGTTATTCAGTCACACACTACCTGAAACTCTCCTATGGACTTTGTGGTGCGCTTCAGGTCTCACATCCGTAAAGGTGAAAAACTACCCAGAAGAGCCTGCCCTCATCATGAATCCCAAGCTCTGTCTAGAAGCGCACAACAGAAGCCAGAGAGAGCCAAAGCATGAAAGGAATGCCACACCTCCGGGGAGTTTGCCGCGGGCTCCGTGAAAGTGGCCTCTGAAATTTGAGCCGCGGAAGCGGAAAGCCAGAGAAGGACTTCAGTCACGCTTTAGACTATGTCCTCCTGGGCTTCCACAGCTCCAGCAGGTCTGATGTCCAGGTGTGACACGGTTAAATTCAGGGCTTAACGTGGAGACCTGGGCAGGTGAGTCTTGTATGGAGACTCCGTGGACCGATGTACTTCCAAACTCATCCAGGAAGTGAAAGTAGAAAAAGAATTGAGTACCTAACACACAAATTAATTACGCTAATTCATAACTTTGAAGTTAAGGAAACTAAACGCACCTGACAGTGATGGCATGCATATACCTTTAATCCCTGCGCTCAGGAGGCAGAGGTCTCCTCTGGGAGTTTTAAGGCCAGTTTGCTCTACATAGTGAGTTCCAAAATATCCAGAGCTGTTACGCAGAGAAACCTTGTCTCGAAAAACCACAAGAAAGAAGCAAACAAGAGAACCAAATAACAAGGTCATTTTTGGTAGATGTGGGACATTGATGCGTCAACACAAGTACTTCAATTTCTGTGTCCAACTTCCCATATCTGTAATATAAAAACAGTTACTTCGCTAATTACCTACGAGTCTACTAAGATATTCAAAGTGTTGCTGACTGTAAAATATTTTATATATTTTACTTAATCCTGGAACTAGTCCGGTCATAACCATCCATCTATAAGCCAGGTCTTATCTCTGAGCATTTATAGTAACCTGAAATAAAGCTAAAAGTTTCTGGACGTTTACTGTGTTTCTGGATTTAATGGATGACATACTAAAAACTGTGCTTGACGCATATTGCAGAACCATCAAGACAATTCAGAAATTAATTAGCAATTAAAGAAATTGGTTTCCAGCCTAATAAAAGAGAATTAACCACTCAATCACTGCCATCCAGTGTGTTTTCCAGTGCCAAGGTCTAAGAATGTTTGTGCCTCCAGTTCTGCCCCGTGAATCCGGTATTCAAATCCTAACCTCCAGATTGTTATGCATTTGCCTTTGAAAACTGGCTGGATCCTTAGGGCATCAAGCTACAGAACAGGATGAGGGTCAGGGATCACTGGTCCCTCTCCCAACGAGGCAGGCATGAGTAGACTCACAGATCCCAAGTCCTACGTCAGTTCTGTCTGGTTCTCCTCCTCCTACAGGACGGAGATAAATATGTCCATTCTTAGAGCCCACGTGAGTTAGGATACTTTGTTATAACAGCCTGAAGAGTCTAAGACGAAGAAGAAAAAAAAAGTAAGATCATTTTCCACAGAATAAAACTAAGTGGCAACCCAGTAATTCAGTTGGGAAGACGGTATATTTTTCAATAAGATTTCAGTTACATAAACTGTAGCCTGTTTAAACCTGAAACAGGTTTTGTTTGTCTGTTTCAACATACGAAAGGAGATCTCGGGAAAATTAGAGCTTTACGTCAGGATTTCCCAATCTATATATACAAAATCTTACAGCGAACAGGTAGGTACAGTCCTTAAAAGGAAGTTAGTGAAAGCGTAAATAGTTTTAAAAGAGAACGTGATCGAGGCAAGGAGGCTCTCTCTGGTAAAAGAAATGAAGTTTGGGGGAAGCGTGTTTGTTACATAAGGGCGTTATACCACCAGCAAACAGCAGGTGGCAGCATCTGCACAGCCTCTGTGGCCGTCGCCGTAGCCGTGAGCTAATGATTCACCGAGTGTGGGACTTTCCAGAAATCACTTATCAGAAGCGCTATTGGTGCGTGAGTACATTCTTTGATTGTAGTCTTTTATTTTAGGACAGCATGCTTGTGCCTTGTCAGAAGGGCTCCTCTAGAGTCGTTAATCTTTAAAATGTTCCAGATGAGTCATGTTAGATGGTTCATCTAATTCTGACAGGAAGACAACGGAAAATCTTCCCTCGTGTGGGCTGGACGGATGAGGCAATCGAATTAGATGGGGTTCAGAATTCACAGAATCAAGGGTACAGGAGTTTTTAAAAACCTAAAATAATCATTCAATTCAGTAAGAAATAAACCCATTAATTCTCTGGCTGATATGTTTGCGCACTTGGGAGCCCTGGGGATTATTTTCTTCAACCAAAACTCGCCTTGGTATAAATGAACAAGTGGAGGTTGGAGAGGCGGATCAGCGGCTAAGCGTGAATTCAGCTTGCTGAGTCCCAGCACCCAGAACTTACAGGTAAAGGGGGAGGACTTCAAGGTGGGGAGTTTTAGCGGGGAGAATGAGGGAGCATTCAGAAATACAAAGCAGCCACAGAATAGCCCCGACTACCATATTTTACACTGGCGGAAGGTACCGCTGGAGACACAGGCTGTTTCCCCTTTAAACACGGCAGCCCACTCTGTTCTCTGTAAGCCTGAGAACTAAGGCAGATGTGTGAGCCCACACAGTTATCACAGGTGAGTTTCCAGACTTAAGTGGCCTCTGAGGAAGTAAAAGGCCAAGTCCCTGTGGCCTTGGAGTCTGTCCTTTCCAGTTGAGGCCCGCAGGAGAACTTTTAGGACAGCAGGGGGCACAGTACCGCATGCATACTATACACATACCATACACATATACACGCTGTACACAGACCACACCACACATATACACAGACAATATATCTACCACATACATACACACTATACATAGACCACACATAAACACCCACAGACACACAAACCACACCCACAAACACACACACTACACCCTGCATACAAACAATGAATTGGCTCTCAGCACTCAGCAGAGCCTCTAGACCAAGTGGGTCTGGCCCCGGCAGCAATGCCTTCACGGTGTGGTCAGAGACACATAAGACTCTTCTGACCAAGGAGTTCCAATTATGAAACATTTTTTTTTAAGAACCGTAGTAGATTGTAAGGTTAAAAAAAATTATAAAGCAAAAATACATTCTTATGTTACTGAAATTGTGTTCCCATTACATTGACAACTAGACTGTTATTTTTCTTTCAAAAGGGAACAAATTATTTTTTAAATGGAATACTAAAATGTTTACCTCTACAGTCTTTTGACAACTATTCACTGAGTGCCATTACAGGGCTCTGAGTACTGGGGGGGCAGTGAACAAAGATTTTCATGCCCCTCCCCTTAGAAAGCTTAGAGTCTATAATGGCAGACAGAAATAGAATCAGTAAACAAGCTAAACCTAATGTATTACATATCAGGTGATAGGTCCCAAAACACCAAAGTGAAGTGCCGCAGTTGAGGGACTTAAAATAACCAAAATGTCTTGTTTCACAGTGTTGAGGGCTCAAATTACCAAGGGAGTTGGCCAGGCACAGGGATCCGAACAAGTATCGCTGCCTTTCTCTGGAGCCCAGTGTTTGCTCAGAGTGGCCAACCCTGCCTGGCTTGAGAGGCGTCACTCCCATCCTCCCGCTTCACACAAAGCTCTTTCTGTCTCTCCGCGTCTTCATCCGTCTTTGCTTGGCTGTGTCCACACATTTTCCTTTTCCATAAGATACCAGTCACACTGGATTCTGGCCCAATCTGATAATCAAATCCAGATCTCCACCCCAAGGACCTCGTTTACAAATTCACCGCCTGAGCTACTGGACATGAGGATTTCAAGAAACTGTTTCGAGAGGACACACACAATCCCACTCATAACACACACACAATGAAAAAATGAGCTAAAAAGAACCAAGGAGAGATCAGAGGCCAGGGACAGGGACACATGTCTATCATTGTAGTAGTGAGGGAGGGGTAAGGTAGGAGGAGTTCAAAACCCACCTAGACTCCATGGTATTTCTGTCTCTAGAATGAGAGAGAAAGAGTGCATATTGGGGGGGGGGGTTCTTGGGGTTCATCTCAGTAGAGTGCTAGTCTATTAAGCATGTATGAGATGCACATGAGGATCTGGGCTCAGTTCCCAGTAGAGTGAATGGGGGAGGGTTGCACCGGAAAAGAAAGAAGCTTGTCTAGGTAAACATGGAAGGGACAGACATTTAAAGAGAGATGGGACGATTTGAGGAAATAAGGGTGATTAATTGGGCTATGCATGTAACTAGTAAGCATCTTCCACAAAAGTAGGGGTTTTGTTTGTTTGGTTGGTTGTTTGGCTGTTGGGTTGGTTGGTTGGCTGTTGGGTTGACTGGTTGGTTGTTGGGTTGGCTGGTTGGTTGTTGGGCTGGTTAGTTGGTTGGTTGGTTGGTTGTTTCTTTGGTTGGTTGTTTTTGGTTTTTTAAGATGGGGTTTCACTGTGTAGCCCTGGCTATGCTGGAACTCTGTAGACCAGGCTGGCCCCAAACACACTGAGATCTGCTTGCCTCTGTTTCCCAAGAGATGGGATTAAAGATGTGTGCCATCGCTGACCAGCCAAAAGTAAGATTTTAAGTGCTCAAACTTTACTATGGTCATTTTTTCACTATCTAAAATACTTCTATGATTAGAAAACCCTATAAATAATGACAGCCACAAATCATTCCTCTTAAGTCTGAAAAATGAGACAGTTTTCATTTCCAGCGAAAACAGAGAAATGCTGTCTGTATTCCAGGGGCACTGCTTTTTCAGATATGTTTTAGTTTAAGGTCTGGATGTGCATCCATACACACACACAAGCATATTCAAGCATGTCCACATGTAAATGTGGTGCTGGAGGAGGCCTAATAGAGAACTGTTAAGGCCTTATAACAGTAAGACAACATTAATTTGTATGGCATCCATTTTAGCAGTGCAGTTAGCAGCCCTCCAACCTCGCTGTCATGAAGCCAACTTCCCCGGAATGGCCTTACTTAACCCTAACAAGCTCCCAGAGGTCTCGTGTTTAAAAATGTAGCCAAATTACATGTCCACGGTCCAGATACTTTGCAACGAGGAAACTGGTCAATATCAAAATCATAACTCTCTTCTCCCCTCTAGAATTCTCTCACCCTCCTTCTCTCCGTTGGAAAATACAATCCTGCCATGAGTTTTAGGAAACATTGGTCTGGTTGACTGTTGCTTATGTTCTACAGACAGACTAAGTTGCCAGGCGGTGGTGGTGCATGCCTTTAATCCCAGCACTCAGGAGGCAGAGGCAGGCAGATCTCTGTGAGTTCGAGGCCAGACTGGTTTACAAGAGGTAGTTCCAGAACAGACTTTATAACTACAGTGAAACCCTGTCTCGAAAGAAAGAAAGAAAGAAAGAAAGAAAGAAAGAAAGAAAGAAAGAAAGAAGGAAGAAAGAAAGAAAGGAAAAGAGACAGACTAAGTTACACAAAGCCCACACATAGGTGATGCTCTCTGTTGCCACCAACGCATATGAAGAGAATATTTCTGAATTAGCATGGCAGTGTTCACGCAGGCACAGAGCCAAGGTGGGTTGTCACCATGGCAGTTAAAGTCAAGGTCTCACCATCCTACAATCAAACAGCACCAGCAAACAGGTGAACCATGAGACCCGCTCTGTAAAGCAAAGTGGGAGGCATTCCCCGGTGCATCTGTTCTGGAAGTTATTTGAAACTCAGGCCACCTTCAGATTGTCTTCCAGAAATGGGCCATAAATTTAAAACTGAGCATCATCTCCTCAAGGGCCATCTGGTGCTGATTTTCCCACCACACCTCCTGAGAACTCAAAAGAGCCAAAAAAGGAAGGAAAAAATAATTCTTTTCTTTGCAGCTGCTGAAGTGGTCATCAAAGTTTTGTTTTTATTTCACCTACAAATGAGACCCAGCATTTGGAGCAGGGCAGGCGTTATTAAAGCAAGGGTTTAGCAGCCAGAAGGGAATGACTTACTCCGCTATATTTAATCCTGATGGCTTTGTGTCATCTTAGCTCCCTAGAATCAGACGATGGGATTTTTCAGGTCCAGGACAATGATGGGAGAAATACAGCCCCAGAGCAGATCTGTTACAGAATGGCTTTTTTCCCCAAGAGCCAGGACATTGTTTTCCTCTGTTCTTTCCTTTACAGACTTTCCTCTCTCACGCACGGCGTTTTGAGTCTACTGTTTTCATATACGCTTACTGTCACCAATGTCAACACCCTCTCTAATCCGAATCTTAAGCTGTTGACTTGAAGAATTGCATGCTTGTAACTCGTGAAGGTAGATGTAAATTTTGGTGAATATATAACCAATTTTACTTACTACAAAAGAGATAGAATTAATTTAAAAATACCCCCAGGCCCACTGTGTCCTTGAGACACTAGGTAGACAGCTTTGCCCCGGGCACAGCAGTCAATTGACTGGGTGATAAGATTAGAAAGATTTTCCCACACCTCTGAACTTAACACTTATCAAGAACCCCGAGTGGTGAGAATGCTCGTTGAAACTTGGCTTCTTTGATCAAACTGACCTAGAGTCCTGTCCCTCCCCAAAACCCAAATAAGCCAAAAAAAAATTTGGAAGATGGTTTATCTGCCTTAACTCACTGTTGGTAAATTGATTCAACATTTTTTTTCTTAAGAGTATCTTTATCCTTGGTGTGGGTGAGAAAGGAATAGGAAGAGAGGCAAAATTGTAGTTAGTAGTCACAAGGGGATTTTCTAAATTCAGGCAGAAAACGGAATAACTAGCTCTATGTCGTGGTTTCGTGTGGGCTCCTCGGGCCGATGATGATGTACAAACTCTTTTCATGGTGTTTCTTTTAAGAGCTACAAAATGCAATTTAGAGAAGAGGGCTGATGATTAGCCTTATTGCAGCACAGCACTGTTTTCCTCTGCCCATCCATACGTCAGTGACAGCCCATTTCATAAAATATCTCTCTGCCCAAGAACCACCGCCACCAGCACGAGGCTCTGCGCTGACATAGGCTATGGAGAGCTGGCTGGCACTCTCTGCCGTCTCCCATTCCTTCTCACCACCGCCATTTTGTTCGTACAGTTTGACAACGCTCTACTGAGAAATTATGATGAGAAGAATAACATACAAATGAGCACAAAGCTTATTCCCACATTATGTGTCTTTGAGGGGGGTAGTAACTAGAGTAGATTAATCTCGTAATCACGTCAGTGAACACCAGTAATAAGAGAACTGTGGGAGGTGGCTCCTGATAGTTGTGTGAGGTGCCACAACAACAAGAAGAAGAAGCTCTTACATTCTGATCCTATCTTCAAAAATATAATATGACTTGTGTTTGCTTTTCTTGTTTAGTTTTTAAAGTCTCTCTGTGTGTATAATATGTGTATGCAGCATATATGTAAGCGCCACAGCATGCGTGTGAAGGTCAGAGGATAAACTCAGCTACCGTCTTTGCCTTCTGCCGTGCTGGAGGTAGGGTCTCTGGCTTGAGTCACAGTCTACCTGACCTGCGAGCTTCTGGAGTAATTACTGTCTCCCTGCTAGCTCACCATAGCTGCTCTGGGACTATGGAAGGTAACTGCAGTATTTGGATTGTAAACGCTTTTGGGGATCTAAACTGCAGTCAGGTTTGCACAGCAAGTCCTCTTCCACTGAGCCATCTCCCCGGCCCCTTAGTTAGTCTTTGCTAATAATCCTAAACCTAACTGCCGTCCAGCTATACTTGGGAGATCAGGAGAATGCAGAGCCCAAGGAGCTGCAGGGAGAGTACAAATCTGTGAGCAGATGTGGTGAGGTCACTTCCTCCCTACGGAAGGAGCAGTGCTGTGGTTGGATGCTCAGTAAAAAGCTTCGCTATTGTCTACAGCTAACTTCTTAGTTCCGTTTGTTTATGGTTTCTCTTTCTATCTTTTTCCACTGAGGTGGTATCTATCTTCGATGATGAAACAACAAAAAGACGGATCCTGCTTCTAATCCAGTGTTAGTCTGTGCTTCTCTTTCTTGGAAAATTGATATCATTAATATTCAGTTATTAATGAAAGATGTATATTATTTCCTGTCAGTTGTTTTGAGATGCTTTCTTAGTCCTCTTTTTATGAACAGTTATGGAACTGTTAATTCCTTATGCCTTCTCTCCAGACCAAAGGATTTCTTCCAGTATTCTCTGTAGAGCCAGTTTGGTAGCCTTAAATTCCCTTAGTATGCTTCTATCATGCAAAATTTTTCTTTTTTCCTTCTGTTATGACTGGTAGGCTTTTTTTGTTACAGCAGTCTAGGCTAGCATCTGTGGTCTTTCAGTATGAACAGAACGTTATTTCAAGTCCTCCTGGCTCTGAAAGTCTCCATTGACAAATCAGCTGTTATTCTCCCAGGCTTGTCTATATGTGACTTGGTTTTGCTCTTCTGGAGCTGTTAATAGCTTTTCTTTGTTCTATAAACTAAGCGTTAATGTTTTACCTATTACCTGATGTGGTTATTTCTTTTGGTCCTGTCTGTTTGGTGTTCTGTATGCCTTTTATACCTCCATAGGTAACTCTATCTTTACATTAAGGAACTTTTTTTTTATTGTTTTGTCAAAAATATATTCTGTGCTGTTGGAAAGAGGTCACTTGTTTGTTCCTGGCTGTTTTGACCTGAAATAATTACACAGAAACTGTATTAATTAAATTACTGCTTGGCCTATTAGCTCTAGCTTCATATTGGCTAACTCTTACATCTTAATTTAACCCATCTCCATTAATCTGTACATCAGCACAAGGCCGTGGTCTACCAGCAATGTTTCAGCATGTCTATCTCCGCCAGGGGCTCCATAGCATCTCTCCGACTCCACCCTTCTCCCCCATCCCCCACATTCAGCCTAGATTCCCCTGCCTACCTAAGTTCTGCCTTGCTATAGGTCCAAAGAAGTTTCTTTATTCATTAATGGTAATCACAGCACACAGAGGGAACTCCCACATCACTGTGCCTTTGATTTGTGTTTACTCTACTTTTCCTATACCTATTATTTCTGAATTTTTGTCTTTTATAGTGTTCCAAAGTTCCTGCATGCTCCATTCATAAGTATTTTTATATTTAACATTTTCTTTTAGTGAGTGACCCTCTTTGTCTACCTTGTCCTCAGCCTTGGTATTCTCGTTTTCATTTGATCCATTCTATTGATGGCTTTCCATTGACCTTTTTGTTTAATTCACTTAATTTCTCACTTAGAGTTAAACTCAATTCAACTTTTCTTCAGGAATTCCTTGTTAAATTCTATTTTCATATCTAAAATTGCTTCCTTTATGTAACTGATCTGATTGTGTGTTGTGGTGTTCATTCTGGCGTTTATTCATATTGTCTTTGAGGTCCTTGAACATATTTGTACCTGCTATTTTGAAACCACTGTCTTGAACATCATAAAAGATTATTTTCTAGGGAACATTCCTATGGGAGTAGTAAGTTTGGGTGATGTCTAACTTAGGGTTTCTGTTGCTTCAATGAAACACCATGTACAAAAAGCTTGCTGGGGAGAAAAGAGATTATTTGACTTGCCACTTCCTATGGTGATTTGAAAGAAAATGGGCCCCCAAGGGAGCAGCACTATTAGGAGGTGTGGTCTTCTCACTGTGAAGGTGGGCTTTGGGGTCTCATATATGCTCAAGATACTTTTCAATGTCTCAGACCACTTCCTGTTGCCTACAAATCAAGATGTAGGACTCTCAGCTATTTCCCCAGCATCGTGTCTGCATGTATGCCACCATGTCACACTATGATGATAATTAACGAAACCTCGGAAAATGTAAGCCACCCCAATTAAATGTTTTCCTTTATAAGAGCTGCCATGATCACAATGTCTGTTCATAGCAATAAAAATGCTAACTAAGGCACTTCCATACTATTGCTCATCATTGAAGTAACTTCAGAAAAAAACCCTATCAACTACTCAGAGACAATTTGCAATTATACCAGGCAGGAGCCAACCTTCTGTAGGGTTAGTTCTTGTTGCAGAAGCCCACGTGGAAGACTCACAGGTCTCTATGGGTGTTACTTAGGTGTCAGGAGCTAGGGTTACAGTGGGAGTGGACAGTGTTACCTAAAGGACGTGAACAGGATGCAAGGTCAGCAGGCTTTGGGGATTGAGAGTGTGAGTCACTGCCTCAGGCAAGTGCACAGGATAATAGTACATAGTCTTTAGACAGCCAGGATGGGTGTCTCTATCTGGGAGGTCTACACACACACACACACACACACACACACACACACACACACACTTGAGGGGGAGGTGATGAGCCTGAGCAACTGGTCTAAAATTTTAACTTTTATGAAAGTAAAGCTAATTCTCAACAGAAGAATCTCAAATGGCCAAAATACACTTAAGGAATTGTTCCACATCCTTAATCATCAGGGAAATGCAAGTCAAAATTACTCTGAGACTCCATCTTACACCTGTCAGAATGGCTAAGAAAAACAAACACTGATGACAACTTATGCTGGAGAGCATATGGTGGGAGGACTAACTTGTACAGCCACCTTGGAAATCAATATGGATGTTTCTCAGAGTAATGGGAGTCAAACTATCTTAAGACAAAGCTATAGCAGTTTGGGGCATATACCCAAAAGATGGTCAATCATACCACAAGGATACATGTTCAACTATGTTCATAACCACATTATTCACAATACCCAGAACCTGGAAACAACCTAAATGCCCCTCAAGCAAAGAATGGATAAGGAAAATGTGGTACATTTACACAGTGGAGTAATACTCAGTGCAAAAAAAAAAAAAAAAAAAAACAATGATATCGGGAAATTTGAAAGCAAATATATGGAACTAGAAAAACAGACAAACATGGTATATATTCAGTCATTCATGGATATTAGGTGTAAAGTATAGGATTACCTGTGCCTTACAGGTAATCCTACAATCTGCAGGCCTAGAGAGGCTATATAGCAAAAGGGCCCAAAGGAGGATGATTGACTAGGTTTCCCTGGGAAGGGGAAATAGAAGAGATCTCCTGGGTAAACTGGGGGCTGCTGTGTGGCAATGCTTTTGTATACAATAAAGGTTTGCCACTCAGGGCCAGGTGGTGGTGGCGCACACCTTTAATCCCAACACTCGGGAGGCAAAGGCAGGCAGATCTCTGTGAGTTCGAGGCCAGCCTGGTCTATAAGAGCTAGCTCCAGGACAGGAACCAAAAAAAAGCTACGGAGAAACCCTGTCTCGAAAAAATTAAAAAAAAAAAAAAATATTTGCCACTCATATTGGTTTAATAAAGCACTGATTGGTCGGTAACCAGGCAGGAAGTATAGGTAGAGCAACCAGACTGGGAAAATTCTGGGAAGAGGAAAGGTAGAGATTCAGTCACCACCCAGACGCAGAGGAAGTGAGACAAGAATTCCTCATTGAGAGAAGGTACCAAGCCACATGACTAAACATAGATAAGAATTATGGGTTAATTTAAGCTGTAAGACCAAGTTAATAATAAGACTGAGTTAATAGACCAAACAATTTATAATTAATATAAGCCTTTGTGTGTTTCTTTTAGACCAAAATAGCTATGGGACCAGGCAAGACAAAAACTTCCATCTACAGGAGGCAAGGGTGGAAGGATTGGGAGATGGAAACTTGAGGGAGTAGATTGGGCAGGCTGGGTGCAAAAAGCAAGTTGAGGGTGGAACAGAGGGGGAGAATAAGGAAAGAAATGTCTTGATATTGGGGACCATTTTCAGGTTAGGGAGAAACCTAGTGCCAGTGAAACACCCAAGAATGCACAAGGATGACTCCAGCTAAGACTCCTAATAATAGGGGAGAGGGTGCCTGAACTTGCTATCTGCTGTAATCAGATTGATGACTACCCTAATTGTCATCAGAGAGTCTTTATCCAGTAACCGGATAGCAGATACAGAGATCCACAGCCAAGCACTGGACTGAACTCCAGTAATCCTCTTGAAGAAAGGGGGGAGAGACTGTAGGAGCCAGAGAGGTCAAGGTCATGATGTGGAAACCCAGCTGGAGACAGCTGTCTGAGCTCATGGAAGCATGTGGACTCTGGACCAACAGCTAGGGAGCCAACATGGAACCAATGTCTATATGTGTGTGATAGTTAATGTAGCTTGGTTCATTTGTAAGATCACAGCCTGTCCCTGGAACTTAGTTGACTTTTAGGAGCCTGTTCCCCATGCTGGATTACAGCGTCTAGCCTTGATGTAGGGAGAGGAGCTAGGTTCCTCCTCAACTTGATGTGCTATGCTTTGTTCAAGCCCATGGGAGAGAGACCTGCCCCTTTCTGAACAGAGACAAAGGAGGAGTGGATGGGCATGGGAATAAATGGGAGTCAGGGCAGAAGAGGAGGGAGGGAAAATTGTGGTTGGCATGTAAAATAAATTTTAAAAATATTAACTAAATAAAATTAAATTTTTTAAAAGAAGGTAATGCTAATACATAATGTGAATTGTTTTCTGACAGAGCCTTGTTAGGTAGCTCGAGCCTAGAACTCACTAAGGAGACTAGGCTATCAAACTCACAACCATCCACCTCTTGTCTCTGCCCACACAATGCCAGAATTACAGGCATGTGCAATACGCCAGGCTCTGTGACATGATCTTTCTAGTAGGTGACACTGAATTCTTTTTTTTTTTTTTTTTTTTTATTTTTCGAGAGAGGGTTTCTCTGTGGCTTTGGAGCCTGTCCTGGAACTAGCTCTGTAGACCAGGCTGGTCTCGAACTCACAGAGATCCGCCTGCCTCTGCCTCCCGAGTGCTGGGATTAAAGGCGTGCGCCACCATCGCCAGGGTGACACTGAATTCTGCGCCTCAGGTTCTCAAAAGAGTGGGTAGCACCTTGGAGCACCTTTGCCACCTGACCTGTAAGATGTGATTCTGAGATGTAGTCTAGCTTCTATAATATTGTGGAGAAGAAAATAAACATGTTGAAATCATAGCCATATTTTAGTCACAATTTACAAATTTAGAGACAGGATTCAAGAAATTTATGACTCAACTATTGTACCTAATTTAGCATCTAAATAACTTTTCCTATTGCTGCAGCTGCAAATTAGCATAAATTTAGTAGTTTATAGATAATATAAATCTATTATCTTAAGGTTTTGGGATTCAAACATGCAAATTAGATCTACAAGGAAACCCTGCAAAAAAAAAAAAACTCTTGCCTTTTCTGTGCCAACTTATAGAAGTTGTCTGCCTGCCTTGACTTGTGGTCCCCCCTTCCATTTTTCTATTATTGTGTATACCATGCTGTTGCACGGTACGTTCTCTGAATTGCAACATTCCCTTCAAATGGAAATATTTGTCCCAGGAGGGAGGAGAAGCTCATGAGCTTCAGGTAACAAACAGGAGGTAACCAAAAGGTCACAAACCTAGCAGAAGTATAAAAGTTGGCCCTCACCAACAGTACAAAAGGGAGTATGAAGTTGCTGGGGGTGGAGACTCTGACCAGCCAGAGTGGAAAGAAGATGTTTGGACTGTGGAGCTGACTGCAAGCTGTGTGGATTGCTCCAGGGTTGCAGGCTTTAGGGAGTGTCCCATGTTGAGGTTGAGCGGCTTTTGAGTCATTCCTGAATTCCCTCTCCCGTGCTTCTTTTAGTAACTTCAGTAAAACAAACAAATCTCATTGCTTCACCAGTTTGGACATTGGAGCCTTCATTACTCTAGTCTTTTTATTCTGGGGTGAGTAAATGTGTGTTTGTTTCATCTCCCCAGGAAAAGTCTGTCACACACACATATACTTACTTGATTACGATGCCTACATATAGCTTAGACAGGCCATTCTGTTGTTTAAGGAAATACTGTGCAAAACCTAAATTTTTGTTTGTTTGGGTTTTTTTTTTTTTTGAGGGTTTGTTTGTTTGTTTGGGGAGTTGTCTTGATTTTGGTTTTCTTACTTTTTTGTTTTTTTTTTTTGTTTTGTTCATTTGCTTTTGCTTTTCAAGACAGGATTTCTCTGTGTAGCCTTAACTGTAGTAGAACTCACTCGTAGACCAGGCTGGCCTTGAACTCAGCAATCCTCCTATCTCTGCCTCCCTAGTGCTGGAATTTAAAATGTGTATCACCTGTGCCCGACTGAGATTTTTATCATTAAGAAAAGGAAATTGTCGCAGCTGTCTCTGACTCCTTTACCAGCTTTTGGGACACTTTTCCTCATCATGGGATGCCTGGCTTGGCCTTAATATGGGGGAGGGGGTGCTTATTCTTACTACAACTTGATAAACCATGTTTTGTTAATATTCATGAACAGAACAGGAGGAGGAGTGGACTGGGGAGGGGTGCAGAGGGGAGGTGGGGGAGAGGGACTGGAAGGAGAAAACAGAGGGGGAAATGTGTCCTGGATGTACAATATGTAAATAAATTTATCTAAAAAGAGAAGAGACAGAGAGAGAGAGAAGAAAGAGAGAGAGAGAGAGAGAGAGAGAGAGAGAGAGAGAGAGGAGGGAGGAGAGGAGAGAGAGAGGGAGGGAGGAAGGAGGAAGGAAGGAAGGAAGGAAGGAAGGAAGGAAGGAAGGAAGGAAGAAAGAAGTAATCAGAAATAAGAATTTTTAAAGTTACTAATTTTAAAATGTTCAAATGACCTGGGTTTTTTTGTTCTGATTTGTTTGTTGAGATAGAATCTCATATAACCCAGGCTGGCCTTGAACTCAGTACACAGCTGAAGATGCCCTTGAACTTTTATCTTCTTGCCTCCTCTTCCCTGAGTGCTGGAATTCCAGGACTGTCCTCCTAGACCCAGTTTCTGGGATGCTGGGTATCAGAGCTCTGACATACTAGGTAAGCACTCCGCTGACTGACCTACATCCTCACTCTCTCTGAGTATCTCTCAGTCATACTGGGAGCTGGGATTAAATAACATATTCTTTTATTATTCTTGATGGTGGTTTCAGAGACAGTGTGAAAATCTGCTATCCAGAAACTATAATTAAGTTTTCCCTCTTTACACATCAGAGCAGCCAAGGGATGCAAATCCTTGTAACTATGGAGTTGCAGAAACTTTCAGTAGTGTTGTTTGTGCCAAGCGTTGATGAAAAGAGAGCATTATGGATAATCCTTATTACCAATATGTACTCCATAATTAAATGCACATGCACATTAAAAGAGTTTTTGGCAGCCTTTATCTAAGTGTCAGTTATTTCATGTCTATAGCAATACAGAAATCATTAAGATCATCATTAACAAATATAATACTTGCGTTGGGATTGCAAGCAAATCTGAAACACACAAGGAAATATTGCTCTGCAAACTCCCTAGGCTTAACATGAAACCCAAGATACAAACACTCTGTGTGTGTGTGTGTGTGTGTGTGTGTGTGTGTGTGTGTGTGTGGGTGGGTGTGTGTGTGTGTGTCCGTGTGCATGGATCACCAGTTGACATTACCTACTTTACAGCGTTCATGCAAAGTTAAGTGGTAATGCACTTAAGGCAATGCACACTGAACTGGTACATTATAGTAATAATATTATCATTATAGTCAAATCATACAATCTTTTTAACCCATATGTGTTCAACTGTGGAGTTCATATGAAATCTGCCAGGATTTGATTCTCACTGTCTACCTTAGTTGAGGAAAGATCTCTCTCTCTCTCTCTCTCTCTCTCTCTCTCTCTCTCTCTCTCTCTCTCTCTCTCTCTCTCTCCCCTTTCTGAAACTTCACCACAAAGCTGTCTAGTTGGCCCACAAACTTTCTGGGTGATTCTCCTGTCTCCTTTTATTTATCAGTAGGAGTGCTGAGACTATAGGTGTGAACTACCTCATCTGAGTTAAAAAGATTGAAACTCAAGTAGTTGGGCTTGCATGGAAGTGTTTTATCCTCTGAGATGTCACCCAGGTCCTGTGATGATCTTTCCAAAAGCTGCATTTTTAGATGAACTAAGAAAAATAATAGATAAGGACAGGATGTTAGCACGGAAAAGAAATGATCTCCTTTAATGAATCAATTGCTTGATTTTTTAAGAAATTGTTTGATTTTTTAAAAATCTTATCGACAATGTTAACAGCAACATTTTTGAGTACATACTGTGGTCAGAGTGTCATGATAATAATTTTCTGAGTATTATTTAATCTAGAAGACCAAATGAAGTGAGTATTGTATTGCCCCCCAATTTTCTTGAGATTAAGCAAATTGGCTATAGTCACACATTAAATACAAAGAGAAATGATGAGATTCCAGACCCCAAGCTCTGAAACAAGCCACTGTGGTCTCTCTATAACCTAACGTTCTTCCTCCCCATCCTGTTTTAAACACTTTATGTTCTCCATGTCTGTGCTGCCCAGCCACTTTCTGCCTCTGCGTGTATTGGCAGAGATATGTCTGTCCCAGCACTGGGCCTGCCTCACACAAAAAGACAGTCTCTCTTCCCCCTTTCCCTTCCTTTTCTTTCCCTTCTTATTTATTAACTCACCTGGGGGCTTACTTTGGGGGGAGGCAGACCACAGATCATTTCTGAAGAGACACCTCTTCCGGCCCTCAGCACACAGCCATGCAGGCAAACATCCAAGAATACATCTGAAAACAACAGAAAATCCGAACTATTCCGCACTGACAGTTTTCTTAATCAATAATTCTATTTACTTGGTGTCAAGCCTGTGGAGGTGGAAGATTACCTTGACGTGCAAAGCCTCCAGCTACTGATGCTGATGCCTAGAAACCACAGCGCCTGGATTCATTATTCTACACTCCACCTCCTTCACACTGAAGCGAACAGAGGCAGCTAGATAGAGAGCTGACATTCACTGCTTTGCTTTTATTTCGTCTACAATTACGTGGTTCCCTCTCACTTGAGCACAGTAGAATTTTAGATGTAAGAAAGGAAGCATTAGAGAAAACGCCTCACATGGAGGAGGGAAGTAAGAAATCACTGTCTAATTTGAGTCTTTAGACTGTCTACCTTGAGCGTTTGAATCAGGCTACCAGTGGGGATAAGATTTCATGGGTGACTTCCACTGGGGTACACAGAGTGCATCTCAGCAGGGACATGCCTTCACAAATGACCACTATTTTTATCTGAGCATCACTCAGTCAGAGGTAATAGGACTCCAGAAATGTCAAGGCACAAAGCAGACTAAAGGGAAAACACTTCATGAAATACTCTCTTCCCTTCTCATCTAGAACACGCTGCTCTCACAGTTTAAAAACTGTCTTGCGTGCAAACGATACTTCAAAATAGAAACAGATGCACACCAGCTATAATGCACATCTAAAACGAATTTGACATTGATTTTCCTCTAACGTAGAGGGAAAACATTGCAAAAAGAACTGTCTATCTTTGTCACGCATCTACTTACAACTCTCTATGCAGAAGCCAGTAAATGTTCTTAACAATCTTTGGTCATAGATACTAATAAACCTTTAAAAAACTATGGCTTGTCCATAGGGAGAGAGAAAACTGTGGGAGGTGCATAAGAGACCCAGCAACCAACCAGGCAGCAAGCAGGGTTAAGATTGGCAGGTATCACCTGCATGCTGGGAAGGAGAATCTTCACCAAGCTCCAGTGAAGCCTGGCTTCGCCCATGTCATCTATCTCCTTGTCTCTCCTAACTTAGCTTTGAGAAAATTGTTCATTGAAACATTTTGAAATTTTATTAATTTTATGTATATGGGTATTCCACTTGCATGTATGTCTCTAGACTGTATGGGTGTCTATTGAAAAGAAACCCAGAAGGGGACTCAAATCTCCCAGGATTGGAGTTATAGACAGTTGTAAGCTGTCTGTGTTAGGAATACGTTAGTAGCCAACTGTATGTCTGTCCACATTGGCATACAGTCCAAAGGAGCTCCAAGTTAGATGTTCTGGGATTAGTTACCTCATGAGTGATAAGTACCATGTCTATTCAAGTTCTTATAAAAAGGGCATTGGTAATAATGCAGAAAGTCAAGGTCAGCTCCCTGTGGGAGGTGTATCCTGAGTGAAAGAAGACAGGAACATCTTGTTTTCTGTCCCTGTCACAGAGGAAGAGCAGGAGACAACTGTCTCTCTTTTATATGCTTCTGCCTGAAAGTAACACATGACACTTACAGCCAGAATATTGATGAGCCCACGTGATATGCTGCTCCCCATGACAGTGCTAACCCCAAGGACCTAAAGACACGTGCAGTCTGGTGGGATGCTAAGTGAGCTTTGCTGATCCTGGAATAGATGTGTTATTCATAGTTCTGAAAGCCATATTTAGGGAATCTGGTCTTTCTCAATGGTCATGAGGTGCCAAGAAAGGATGTTTGAGCTATTAAAGGGACAGATTATCTTAATCTACTTGTAGCATTTACCATTTCATGCTCTCCCCTCACTGCTAATCGAAGATGGGAGTCTTTTAGAATACCCACCATGAAAATAAAGAGAATGGGGAACTTAATCGACAGAATAAAACTAAAATGTGCTTCAAGAGTGCTTCCAAGAGTAATGATCAAAAGTTCAAAGCCAGCCACGCTGTCACACACCAATAATTCCAGGTCTTAGTAGGTGGAGCATGGAGATGAAGAGCTGAAAGCCAGCATGGGCTGCATAGGCTCTATCTGTAAAAAAGATTAATATCCTTGTTATAATAGAACAATTTTAGCAAAGATAGTTCAATCAACCACAGACAAGTTTAATAAACAGAACCAAGAAAAGCCGGGCAGCCTCAGTCCTGAGCTCTGACCATGGGCAGGCACTGTACTTTCAAGGTATATCATTTTACTTCCTCCACGCTTAAGCCAGTTGACGGCATCACCATCAGAACACAGTTGCAGACCCTTAGCGCAGCATCCAGAGTCAACATGTAGGGGGCGCTCACATAAGAGAAACCTGGCTGACCTTGAACTCAGAGAGATCAGCCTGCCTCTGCCTCCAGCCTCCAGAGTTCTGGGATTAAAGGCATGTGCCACCACCCCTGGCGCCTTTTTTTTTTAATAATCATTTCTTCAGACTTGCAAAATGTTGCTCTGTTTAATGTGTGCCATGAAATCATTCTCATATTCAAGGTCTTCCATGGCTTTTAATTGTTTGTAGTTTTCTGTTATTCTTTAAGTATGTCTGTCTCAACTCCTCTCTCTCCAAAAGGCTGTTGAATTTCTAAGCCGTGGTGTCCAGACAGGGAAGACACCTAGAAAACACAGACTAGACAGAAAACAAGCTTCATGGATAATCTGGATGGGGGGAATTCTGCAGACACCTCTCAAGGAGGAAGAAGCATTTCTACCCTGGGCACACACCTATTTTTATCACGCTGTTCTTTGGAAGACAGCTCATGCACATCACTCTGTTGCATGACAGGTAGCATCTTGAGTGATTGACTCGATAAGATTCACTTCTAAGTGCACTTTTTCCAACCTTCCTACAGAAGTTACAGAAGGAGCATGTTCATCAGGTCTCAGGTTGCATGATGAGGTATAGGTTTTTATTATTTGGAATCAAGATAAGAATAGTTGTTTTATCTTTCTTTCTCTAAACACATTTGTTGGGTCTCCTTTTCCCGCATGAATTAAAACTTCCATTTACCTGTGTGGTTTTTGCTCTGTATTTTATACCCATGGATTTTTATGTTTGGCTTGGATTAGTTTGATTTGTGCTGTTGTTATTTTGACATAGCATCTTACTATTTAGCCCAGGCTGTCCTCAGAATTATGATTCTCCTCTTTCGGTTTCCCAAATACTAAGATTACTACCATATACCATCATGACTGTCTAGGATTGTAATTTCTATAAAGCCTGTTTGGAAAAAGCATCGTCCTTGGGCTTCAGTTCTACTAGCCGAATGCACTGCTAAAAGAGGGGGAAATATTTCTCTACACGTTATAAACTTGTTCAGGATTCCAAGAGGTAGAAGAGGAATGAATGCAGTGCAATCCTACCAAAAGTAAACAAGGCATACGTCAGTGTAGGTCAAAGACACCTTTCTAGTCTAGAACAAGAGAGATGCAGCCAGGTACCCGACTTGAACATAGCACTGTTTCCTAGATGGAATTTTCAAAGTCTTATGGGGGGAATACAGAGATACACCTAGCAGCCTTTCAGGGAATGTATCATCATCTAGGCCATTTCTTAGGGAGAACGCATTAACCTGTAACACTCTAAAAACCAACATTGTAAATCAAGGCACAAATTTAGTCTTAACAGCTATTTTTTTAAAAACCCATCATTAAAATACATAGTGATGTATAAATAGGTAACTATAATTGGATGTTTATACCAACCTGTCATAAGTAATAAATGTGTTGATCGTGCACAGGGATGAATGGCTGCTTATGTTCTCCAGCTATTAAGAAGGACAGACCATTTTTGAGTAGGACATATAAAAGCATGTTTCTTTGCAAGAATGCAACTTGTAATAGCAAAAGTCAGTCTCGCTATCTGCTGCCTAGACCTGGGTGGGGAGGTTCAGAAGGTGTAAATATCATGACCTGAAGTATCAGCTATGGGCAGTCAAAGTCTTTTATCTTTGCTCTAAGTTCTTGTTAGTTCTAAGAATCTGTAGAAACATATGTCAAGATACCTGTAATATCAGAATCACTGAGTTGAGGCAGAATTGCAAATTGAAGGTCAGCCTGAACTACATAGCAAGACCTTACCTGAATTGGTTACTTTTTACTCTTTGTTCTTTGAGGGCCACTACCCAGCTCCCAAATAAATATACAGAGATGTATTCTTAGTTATGAATGCCCAGTCTTAGCATGGCTTATTTTTAGCCAGATTTTCATAACTTAAATTATCCAATCTATCTTTTGCCTCCGGGATTTTACTTTTCTCTAGTCTACATACCTTTCTTTTCTTTTTACTCATGGCTGGTTGTGTTGGTGGGTGACTGGCCCCTGGCACCCTCTTCTCCTTCTCCTTTCTCATTCTTCCCTCTTCTTTCTTCTATTTATTCTCTCTGCCTTCCAGCCCACCTATTTCTCTCTTCTGCCTAGCTTTTGACCATTCAGCTCTTTAGTAGGCCAATCAGGTGTTTTAGGCAGGCAAAGTAACACAGCTTTACAGAGTTAAACAAATGCAACATAAAAGAATGCAACACATCTTTTCATCATTAAACAAATATTCCACAGCATAAATGACTATAACACATCTTTAACTAATATTCCACAACATTTACCTCAAAAAAAAAAGTATTCAACTGCAGTCAGTGATAGTGAAACTTCAAACACAAGGCAGAGCTAAGACTTTATTGGTCACGTTTGCTCTAAATAAACAGATGCCACACAGCAGTCTACCTGTAGGAAATTTAATGGAAGCCATGTAGACCTGGACCAAGGCGACCAGCAAGGAGCGGTTTAACAGCCAGTGATGAGCACTTCTCAGAAGCAGCATCACTACTGAGGGAGGGGTGAGCATCCACTAGGACTCTTCTCTATTCACTTCAGTTTTCTGAAAATAATAGAAAAGTGAGAACATACTGCGAAAGTCACAAAGCAAATGTGGAGGTGAAAGATGAATGACAACGGACATTGAGAAGTTCCAGCAGCTTCTGTGACTTTGCAGGGAATGGAGAGCTGGAAGCTGCTGCACATGGATTTGTGGTGTTACCAGTCTGTTCTCTCTTGCGTCTTTTTAAGGCAAGGTTCCGATGAGCAGAACCTTGTGGCTACAGGTTGCCCATGTTCAAGGGAGTGGAATTCCACGAGAGTTATGTAACTTCTGTTAGAGTCTCACATTCTCCATTGCAGCCCTCCTAAAGAAGCAAGCTTACATAAGTTCTACAACTCAAGGGACTTAGTCTTACCACAGAAGTAGCTCTTAGAAGAATATCCCTTCTGGGCTGGACCCTGCTGAGAGTGAAAGCTTAGCTGAGACTTTCACTGCAGAATTCTGACACACTAATAGCTACCCCTGGTTGTAAATCGGGTTGGATCTGGAATCAATTAAGAAACTTGCCTGTGAGCAGGTCTGAGGGATATTTCTGAGGGGAGGAGATGCTCCCTCAGAGCACCCAGCCTGGATATAAAGAGATCTTGGAGAAAAACGATGTTATTTCTTGCCTGTTCACCTTTGCTCCTTGCTGATGGATGAATCTACTTTGCTGTTGCTGCAGCTGCCATTCCTTGCTGATCTTGGAACCCAGCCTCTTCAGTTCTCCGAGATTCCTTCAGGCCTTCTGCACCACACTAAGACTTCTCCAGCACTCAGCTTCGTGATCTGTGAAGCTACTAGGTTCTCAGCGTCTCCAGGGTGACGCCATTCCTGTACTCTACAACCTGTATCGTGCAACCCAATTCAATAAAGGCCCTTTCATTATGTATCCCTGCCATCAATTCTGTTCCTCCCTAATGCAGACCCTCAGCCGACTTCTGATCCTCAGAAGCTGAGATAATGAATATGTGTTCAAGTCACTTTTGACAGTTATCATAGTATATAAGGGCAGGCAATGTGATACAACTACAAACAACTTTATGCACATATATTGGATGACTTAGATTTAAAAATTTCTTTAAAAAGAATAGAAATTGTCAAAATTCACATCTTCCTCATATGTGATCTGTATCTTCTCATTGTAACTTTGACACACTAAGAGTCCAACAGACTCTTTTGATCTCTTATGAGAAGGTGTAAGAACATTCATGAGGGTTCCAGCTCCCAAAGACTCACCAATAGCATCATACTGAGGGGTAAGGTTCTAACCACTTAAAACTATGAAGCAACATACACTATTATCAATTATCTGTATTTATGACTGCTAGCAATGAAAAATGAGGGGTTGACATTTTAAAAGATCTGTTGTAATATCACCAAAATATTAAACATTTTATGACATATTGGATAAAAGGCACCAAATGTCTCTTTAGTTTCTATGATCTTTCTGAGACACGCATTTGGCTATCAGGTGTTACTTGATAATTTTCTCAGACTCCTTAACCCTGTCTGACATGTGTCTAACCTTCTTAAGGTATTCATTTACATAATTGTCAAAAACAACTAACCTTTCTTTTATCAAATTTTGACTATTTCTAGCCATTGTGGTGGTTCTCAGGCACCAGGTGGCAGGTGACATGATCTGGTTTGAAGTTCCTGCTTTGACATTTAGCATCTGCATTATCTGATACAGAAACAGCAATATTTTATAGCTGTTCATTTTAAAATGAAGAGAGGAATTGCTAACAATCCTGGGAGTCAGATACACTGCTTTGCATCCCTTCTTCCACCTCCTTGCTGAATGAATTGAAGTGTGTTGAATTTCTGGTATTTCTGATTTTCAGGATTACCACATCTGTAAAACAATACACACCTTGGAATGTGGTTATGAGATAAAATGATGTAAATGTCCCACAGTGATTTAGAGCAATACCTGGCAGTCAATATATACTTATCGTTTCCACCCAGGCTGGCACAGACCCCATGAATTCTCACAGTGGTGGTAGCTATAATTCTTTTCTTCCCGTTGCTTATAATTGAGCCATTCTAAACACAGTAAAAATATACATTTGTTAAAATGTTTTGATTTTTTAATTGACAGTAATCCAATCAAAGGCCATACTTTATATTATCATACATTTGAGTGGCACCTTAATCCGATGTTTATATGAATATTTAATAAGACTGAAACAGAAAGTTCCTGAGACTGTCTCTCTGCCTTTATTTAGCAGTAACCTTTCCCTATTTTTCAAAATGAAATCTGACTCGGAAGACCTCTGTATAAATATGTATCAGGTATAGAAGGCAAATAAAAGCACTTTAGTTGAACTGTAATCTCAGGAGGCTATATAGTAATTTAATACTAAGTATGACTATAAAATTGTGCCAACCCCTGTGGTGGCTCGGGGGCTTTACTTTAATAGATTAAATCAAATGTAAGAAGCCATTTAAACCTTGGTCATTTGTCAATATTAAGTCACCCAAGGAGCAGAGCTTTATGATGGACATTTTAACAAGATAACTAGCCCAGCACTGGGCACTTGGGTCTGTAGCAAATGTTAAATGTAGGCCACAGAGCGATCTAAGCAAATTTAGGAACAGCCCTGCATTTGGTGAGCAGCTGATGCTATAGGCACTTGACATGTATCCTTCCTAGGACAGAACAAATTTACCTTAAAGTCCTAGGCACTGGTGTTTGGAATAAATTTTAAGTCAGAAATCTCCATCCAGCCCATGCCCTGTATACAGAAGTACAGATGGGACCTAGTATTGAACTGGCACAAAACATTATTTGTACATTTGGGCCTAGAGTTACCTGTTTATTCTCAGGATACAAACTCTCCTATGGTAGTTTGCATGTAATTGGCCCTCATAAGCTCGTAGGGAGTGGCATCATTAGAAGGTGTGGTTTGTTGGGAAGAAGTGTGTCACTTTGGGTGTGGGCTTTGATGTATCCTTTGCTCAAGCTTCATTCACTGTGACATTCAGACCACTTTCTGCTGCCTGTGGGATCAAGATGCCGCTTCTTCTCCACTCTCAGCTCCTTCTCCAACACCATGTCTGCCTGCATGCCACCATATCCTGCCATGATGATAATGGACTAAACCTCAGTAGCTGTAAGCCACCAAATTAAATGTTTTCCTTTGTTAGAGTTGCTGTGGTTGTGGTGTCTCTTTCACAGTAATTGAAACCCTAAGACACTCCAGTTCTGGAGTGGCCTGAAGACTAAAAAGACTATAGGACCCTCTTCCTAAAATTGATTAGAATTTCTGTGAGATCTTTGAAAACTTTGTTGACTGTCCCAAAGACCCCAGAGATACCCTGGTTAAGTCATGACAATGGTTTGGAATTTTTCTAGTGAATTAGTGACTTTTCTATTGCTGAGATAAAAAACATCAAGACCAAGACAAGGTATAGAAGGAAGAGTTTATTTGGACTTACATTTCTAGAGGAATGAATCCATTGTCTTCCACACCATAAATCCCAAGATCTGCCCCTGCAGAGAGACTTCAACCTCTTTCACTGCAGAGCTCACACTAGTCACTGATTTAACAACCATGAAGCTTACTTTCTTTGTGTTTCTATATAAAATAATTTAAGAATTTTAAATGTCCAAATGGTCACTAGATACTTGCACATTTGATAACACCCAAGTGTTTTAACGTAATAGTGGGCATTTAATAGAGACTCAACAGAGGAATAAAATTAATTTTTTGGTATAACCAAATGCAAGGACAAATCTAAAAGCAATGATATTTGATTTCCTGCTTTGTATTTACAGACTTGAAATGAAGGCAAGTTGGAAGAAGTCAATGGGCTGAGAAAATTTGAGAACATCATAATCTTTATAAGTCATTTTTAATTTAATTTATTCATTTTACATCCTGACTGCAGTTTCCCCTCCGTCCTCTCCTCCCATTCCCTACCTCCTCTCCCCTCCACCACCCACAAATCCACTCCTCCTCTGTTTCTGTACAGAAAGGGGCAGGCCTTCCATGGGCATTGACAAGGCATGGCACATCGAGTTGAGATAAAAGTAAGCACCTCCCCTTGTACCAAGGTTTGGCAAGACAATCCAGTATGAGGACTAGGTTCCCAAGAGCCAGCCAAAGCATTAGGAACAGCCCTTGCTCCTATTATTAGGAGTCATACAAGTAAACCAAGCTACACAACTGCCCCCAATATATGTAGAGGGCCTACGTTGGTCCCATGGAGACTCCCTGGTTTAGACTCTGAGTTCTCATGAGCCTGGATCAGTTGATTTTGTGGATTTTCCTGTGATGTTCTTGACCCCTCTGACACATGTAATCCTTCCTCCCTCTCTTCAGCAGGATTCCCCCAAGTTCAGCCTAGTATTTGGCTGTGAGTCTCTGCATTTGTTTCCATCAACTGCTG
The DNA here is from genome assembly GCA_902806775.1 of Microtus agrestis. Lineage (NCBI taxonomy): Eukaryota > Metazoa > Chordata > Mammalia > Rodentia > Cricetidae > Microtus > Microtus agrestis. The sequence goes on along the minus strand of CADCXT010001743.1, from coordinate 8,146,784 downwards.
GATGCCAGCTCCTTGATGGCAATTGGGGCAGTCACCAATCTGATCCCAGGAGATGATCAGTTCAGACTACATACCCACAGTCTTAGCTGGGGTCAAGCTTAGAGATTCATGGGAGCTTCCCTTGCACCAGGTCTCTATCTGACCCCTAGAAGCTCCCTCCTCCCATTCATCTCTTTTAGTGCTTACCTCATCCACCCCCCACAAACCTGATCCCTCATGTTCCCCCCCCGCCCCCAGTCCACCCAAGAGAGCCCTTCTATTTCCCCTTCCCAAGCAGATTCATGTGTTTCGCTCCCACCCCAACTGGGGCCCTCCTTGTTACCTAGCCTCCATGGGCTATGGATTGTAGCAAGGTTATCTTTTACTTTTCAGCTAATATCCAGTTTTAAGTGAGTACATACCATGTTTGTCTTTCTGGTCTGAGTTATGTCACTCAGGATGATATTTGTTCTAGGTCCATCCATTTGGTTTAAATTTCCTGATGTCATTGTTTTTTAACAGCTGACTAATACTCACCTATGTAAATGATATTCAAAATAGCTAGCTGGACAAGTTTGCAATCCCACCAACAATGGAGGAGTGTTCTTCTTGTTCCACATCCTCTCCAGCATAAGCTGTCATTTGTGGTTTTGATCTTAGCCATTCTGGCAGGTGTGAGATTAAGATGAATTTTTGCATTAAAGTCCTAGTGAACCTACTGATTAATAAAATATGAAACACTAACATCTATCCCAATGAAAACACATTACTGCAGGAAATCTATAAGACAAGTGAGAGTTTTACTCTTTATCATCTGATAAGCATCCTTGAACCTTTATAGAATGGGTGCCGCCGCATGCAGTTTTTAGATCTCTACCAGGGTAACTGACAATCAAGAATAGATGTGTTTCTTATTGAAATCTATAGACCTCCTAAAAAATGAATGGTGGTGGGGTTTGGAGAAACACCCCCATATGCTCATACATTTGAATACTTGGTCCCTAGTTGGTGGAATTATTTGGAAAGAACTAGGAGGTGTGACTTCATTGGGGAAGGTGTGCCTCTGAGGTTTCAAAAGCCCACATATTCCCATCTTATTTTAATTCTTTATTTAATCCCTAGTGTTCATGGATCAAGATATAAACTCTCACCTACTAATGCCTGCCTGTTGTCACATTCCCCACCAAGATGGTCATTCCCTCTGAAACTGTAAGCCTCCCCCAAAAAAATCTATATGTTGTGTTGGTCATGATATCGTACCACAGCAATGAAAAAGTAATTAAGCCAGGTGATATTATAAAATTTGAAAAGGAAGAGAAGTTAGCATTTATTTTATGATGTTTTTTCCTTACATCAAACTTTTGCTCCAATTTCACTCAGCCACATTTTCTGACTGATGCCAGTAGTGTGTGAAAAGCACACACCTTGTTGTAATTAAGTGATCGCTGGGCTAGAAAGAGAGATTCTTGTGTTGCAGTTCCAAGGCTGAGTCCTTCTCCGACCTTAGGCAACCTTTCCAGCAGAAGTCTCAAATCATTCCAATCAAAGTGAAAATGCCAGTTTCCACCTACTAAATGTATGGCACATGGTCTGTGATATGACTTTCCTCCTTCACATTGAATAAAGGTTATTCCAAATAAAGGCACAGAGCTATGAAAGCATTTCTCTGTGGAATGCTACATTTAACTATCTGCTGTAATTTAGCCTTGACTGAGCAAGATAGTAAGATAGAAGGATATTCTTTTGATTTTTCTTTAAAATTAAAATACACAGTAGCCTTTGTGTGTGTGAATACTTTAAATATATTATAATGCTTTTCTTAAATATTAGAGTCAGAAGAGTCACTAGTCTTGGTGTCCTGTATTTAAAGTTTTGCAATTATTGAGATGCCTGGAAACTGGGTTTCTGAACACTGCCTGTGTTCTCTCTGTGTTGTCTACATTTCATGACTACAGTCAAACAGAGTGTCTCAGTCTCAGCACATGAGATTATCAACATGGTATTGGAGATTTGGTCCTTGACATTGGATGTGAAAGACAATCAGATATCTAAGAGGAAAGAGCCTAGCAGGAAGCCATTAGGAAACTGAACATAAAAGTCTAAGCTTTATCCAATTGTGGTATTATGCATCAACAATCCCAGCACTTGGGTACCTGAGGCAAGGAAATCAGGAGTTCAAGACCAGTCTGGGCTACCCTGAGACTTTGCTCAAGACCAAGACCTTGCTCAAAAACAAAGCAAGCAGCCTGGAGAGATGGCTCAGCTCTTAAAGGCTAGGCTCACAACCAAAATTATAAGAGTTTGGTTCCCAGCACCCACGGCTGTTCCTCCAGGTACATTAAAGAAAATAAAATTAAAAAAAAAAACAAGCTAATAAGAGACTTCTAAGTCCAACCCCCAAATCTACCCCCGCCTTCCTGGCTGCTGGTTTGTTCTCTTCCTCCATATGAGTTCCCACCATCGTCACACTAGTCCGTCCTGTCCATCCCATAGCCAAGCTATGCCAGGATCATGCTTAGATTTGTGAGCTAGTCATATTTTCCTTATAAAGTTAACTTGTTTCATAGATTTTGTCATAGAAACCCAGAAGTGTTCTTTATCTTACACTTACTATACACACATATTTTTCAAATATTTGCCTCCTTTTTTCTTGAATTTTTTTGTCACTAGTTATAAATTTTCAGTTACATTAAATTACAAGGTTGTGTGACAATTTCTGGGAATATATGTATAAATATCTATTTACCTCAGATAGTGAACCAACCAGAGACCAAAGTAAGTATAACACCAAAGTCAAACTTACTGAACCAATGAGTTTTATTGGGGTTACTTACAGGAATATGTATGAGTGGTTAGTTACAGAAGAGCCACATCACCAAATGCCTACCCCAGTCTGGATAACAACTGAAAACTTGAGGCACTATGAACAATTTGCAGGCAGCTCAACATATTGAAGATTATCTCTTTCAAGGAATTCAGAAGGGCTAAGCCTCATTCAGGTAAGTGTACTGGTCCCCAACTCTTTCATGTAGCTTTGGTAGCCTCTGTGTTTTCCAGGCAGCTCGACTGATCTGAATGTCTTGTCAGAGTGAGAACACCTCTCAGCAGTCCTTATCACTTACATTTTCTTGGGGTGAAAGGTGGCTAGTGAAACTGCTTGGTTTCAGGGACTTCCTGAAGCTTTTGAGCTGAGCTTAAGAAGATTCCTCACAGGATAAAAAGTTTCACTTCCCTTTAGAACATTCTACATCTTAATAGGCTTCCTTCCAAAGTGAGTTTATTTTTCAGAGGAAATTGCTATATAACAATAAATTCTGCAGAAATACAGCCTAATCACTATCAAATTATGTACTTTGAAACTGTTAGGAAGGTAGATGTCAAGCATTATTCAATGAAACCAAGGGACATTCAGAGAGAGGAGTTGGTGATTGTGATAGTGGTATCAGCAGTCTTGCACATGCACAAATCATAAGCTGGTGCAAATGAAAGAATTCAGCTTTTTTATTTATTATAACTCAATAAAGCACTTTAATAGATGAAAATTTTCTAAGTAAAATTAAATATTTCACCATTTCTTTGAAAAAATTGAGTGACTTCATGTAGCTAGAGGCAAAAAGTATTTTCCCAACATGAAAGACCCCTGCAATTTCATGGAGTTCCAAATCACCCCTGAATTTTATTCTACATGTCTTATTTCATGTTCATGTAGATGTCACATAGGTTGTGTTATGTGAGCCTGCTCTGTATTTTTTTAATATTTATTTATTTATTATGTATACAATATACTGTCTGTGTGTATGTCTGCAGGCCAGAAGAGGGCACCAGACCTCATTACAGATGGTTGTGAGCCACCATGTTGTTGCTGGGAATTGAACTCAGGACCTTTGGAAGAGCAGGCAATGCTCTTAACCACTGAGCCATCTCTCCAGCCCGAGCTTGCTCTTTAAAGTCACATGTGAATTCATTACTCTTCCATCTAAACTCATTAAACATGTGGGAAATGCAGACATTGGGATGAAGCCATCCATTTAATCTAATAAAGAAAGCATCCAAAATGAAACAAATTCTTCTCATCCTTCATTTTCCCAACCATTGAGGAGAAAATTAAAAATCAAAAAGCTACATTCATTTAGTTCATCTCAAATTGCATCTTCCCCTCTACTTACAAATAAATATAATTTTATGGGAGAGAAAAGCTGGCAAAGTACCTAGCTAAGCCTTGGCTTCATCCTTCTTCCCTGCAGAAACATTACTGAAAGGCATTGTGATTCACCGCTACTGATGCAAATGCTAAGGCAAACCGTCTCCTGACAACACTGAAATGTGTATGTGTGTGCAGAAAGCATTCCGCATCTGCAGAATAGAAGTCGATAGTCAACGGTCATGGGGCCTTACAAGAGGATAATGAGGGCCAAACTGAGAAATAAGGAGTCTACATCTTTTTAAGATCCATTCTATTTTTAATAATGTATCAATGGGATGTGCTGGCTAGTTCTGTGTCAACTTGACACAAGCCAGAGTCATCAGAGAGGAGGGACCCTCAACTGAAAAAAAAACTGCATCAAATTGGGCTGTAGGCAAACCTGTGGGGCATTTTCTTAATGAGTGATTGATGGCGGAGGGTGCAGCCCATTTTGGGTAGAGCTAATCCGGGCCTGGTGGTCCTCAGTTAAGTAGAGTAAGAGAAACAGGAATCAAGCCACTAAGCAACACTCCTCTATGGTTTTTCCATCTGCTCCCACCTCTAGGTCCCTGCTCTACTTGAGTTTCTGTCCTGATTTCCTTTGATAATGAACTGTAATATGTAAACAAAAACCAAATAACACCCCCCTCCCGATTTCTTTAGTGATGATGTTCCATCATAGCAAGAGTAACTCTAACTAAGACAGGCGGGGAGGGTATGTGCATATGAGTGCCGGTGTGAGTGGAGACCCAAAGAAGGCATTGCATCCCCTGGAGCTGTAGTTACAGGTGGTTGTAAGCTGCATGGGAAGAAGCTGGAAACCAAACTTGCTTCCTCTAGAAGAGCAGTATATACGCTTTATTGTTGAATTGTCTCTTCAGCACCAGTGATATATAAAATAAGACTATAAAAAATTAGATGAGAGATATCAGAGAAATACAAATTTAAAAAGTGCTGACATTTCATCTCGCCTCAGTTGGGACAGCAGACAATGAGGAAACAAACGTTGGTTAGGATGTGGATAGAAGTGAACCATTCTCCCTTCTGTTGGGAATGTAAAATAGTCTAGCCACTATGAAAATCAGAAGGCAAGTTCCTCAAACGACTGAAGATAGACCTACCATATGCACCAGTGCCCCATTCCTGGGTGTTTACCCAGATGGCTCCAAGTCAAAGCATCACAGAGACACGTCCACACCAGTGCTTACTGCAGCACCATTCACAAGCGTTAGGCTGCGAGACCAATCCAAAAGGCCAACTGTGGAGGGATGAGTAAAGAAAATATCGTACTCATACACAATGTAGCTCTTCAGCCTTAAAGAAGAACAAAGTTATGACATTTGCAGAAGAGTGGGTGCAACTGTAGATAATCATACCCCACAAATTAAATTTCAGAAAGAGAGGTACGTTTTCTCTAATGTTGCTGTCTATCTTAAAACTTTATTCAAAATCAAGGAGGCATATTTGACCCAGAAGTAAAAGTGAAGCCATCTGGGGTGATAAAGAGCATTGATTTGGAGGAACTGGGAGGAATCCACACAGCTGATATACAGTTGTATAGAAATGTCTGTATGTAACACAGTACCACATACAATGGGCATCCACAGTGCCGGGCAAGGCAGAGGTTAGAGCGGGATGTAGCTGTCAGATATTGTCAGACGGGGAGAGGAGGATGTGGTGGAAAAAGGAAGGGAGCACCAACAGTACCCTGCCATTCTTTCAGGGTGAGAACTAGATTATGGCAGTGGGAACCAAATAAAAATTGCAGAAATGACCTAGGTTTGATAATATACTGCAATACTGAGAGGATGGACAATGCACAAATGAGACAATTTCATCACATAATGTTTAATGATGGTGTTTAAAGATAATGTCTACAAAGTAATAGAAAAAATGTTTCTTAATGGGATGATAATAAACTCTAAGACAGCTAGGAATGAGGTGTTCTCTCTGTCTGGGAAGAAACTAAAATTGTTAAAAGTGAGACAGAGGCAGTTACGGGTTGCCCTCAGTCTTTCCATTTTGTTTTTTTTTTTTAAGGATTTCTTTTCATATTTATAGGTATTTTGCCTGCATGCATGTCAGTGTGTGTAGTGCCTACGGAGGCCAGCTAAGGCACTGGTTTCCCTGGAGGTACAGGTGGTTGTGAGCTACGATGTGGGTAGTAAGAATTGAACCAGAGACTTCTGGAAAACCAACCTGTGCTCTTAACCACTGAGCCATCTCTCTCTTCTCCTGCATTTCATTTTAATATTTTGATAAGTAGATAATGTGAGTTTTAAGACGAGTATGGTGGTGAACACCTGATTTCTTCACTAGGGGTTCTGAGGCAGGACAGTCACTAGGAGGTTAAGGCCAGCCTAGGATACCATGTGAAATTCTGTCTCAAAATTATTATTATTTATTATTATTATTATTTTTCAAAATCCACAACAATGCCCCTTCCCCTATGGATGATTTAATACATACTGTTTCTATATTTTAATCTAATTATAACTAAAACCTTCAATATTATATATAAATGAAAAACAAACAAGCAAAGCAAAACCTCTGAAAGGTCAAAGGAACAGCCCAGCTAAGCAGCTTAGAACTAAGGATGAAGCCAAGGAACAGGCCCCTGGCTTATTGTTTCTGTTGCATATGCTGTGTCCTTAGAACTGAAGAAGACTTCTGTTGGGGAATCCCAACGACCTACAGCCAAAGAGCCAAGCAGGGTCCCATAGCAAGATAAGAAAGTCACAGCTGTCATAGTTCACAACACAACACAGAAAACACTGCATCCCAAACCCAGAATGCCCAGTCACAGTGCTCACTCCCCCTTGCTAGCAGGCCACCCACTCCCACTCGGGCAGTGCCTGAAGTCAGAACAATGGCCATTGCTGGAAGAAGTTGGGACTCTTCCACAACACGTCCACCAAAGCCAATTGATTTGAATATTGAGGAAAAGTGTGTGAGTGAGATTTTCCGTGTCCCACCACAGGCAGTCGTGACGCCCTAACCTGGCAGGCATCACGGGTAAGTCATTCTCTCATGTTACAGTCTGGACAAGTGAGGTCAGGGACTCAGGACCTGGAAGCCACAGTCCTATCAGAACTTGCATTTCCAGCACAGACTCGGGTCTCCTTCCAGTGAAACTCTAGAAAAATTGAACACTTAGTGTGTAGTACCTGTCCTGCCATTACCCTTCTCACTCTCCCAGCCCCGAATCTGGAAAACTAGAGTCATCCTCTGCTCACGGCTCCCTCAGACCAAAGCATATGGTTAATTCTATAGACCCAAATTTTATGATCCATGGGCTGAGGGCTTTTCCTACTGCGCTCAGTAATTCTGTTCTAAGTTAAATTTAAAGTGATTCGACTGTGAGTTGCTCAAAAATAAATAATTAAATAAATAAATAACCAATTAGAGCCTTAAGGATGCTAAAACTTGGCATTAGAATCACTCAATTCTGGCCACCTCTGGGCTTCTGGTGCTCACACATACACACACAACATAGATGTACACTGTTTATACACACACATATATGTCATATTACATATGACATATTGCTTACACACATATGCACACTTCCTATATACTCACGCTCACACACATACTTGTACACATACACAGCTTACATACACACACACACACACACACACAAACACGATGCTGCTTGTCTTTTATGAATGTACCAGGACTGAATCCCAGGAAATCAAGGGCTGCATAAAGGTATTGATTTTAAATTCCCATCATTAAAGGTAAGTCAAGTCTGAACAACTGTCCTGATATTCTAAATATTACAGTGTGAAACAGCTCATGAACTTGTCTTGCCTTCCCATGGCTGACAGTGTTGGATTTGACTATTGCTGCACCCTTTTGTATTAGATAGAATTCCACGTCATAAAAGAATTACCTAACAGCAAGAACTCACAGGTCTCTTCCTCTCTCCCCCAAAGTCTGATGTTTTCCTTTGTGTGCCTCTATAGTAATAAATATCATGAACATGTATTACTAAAAACTTACAGAGAGAGAGAGAGAGAAGTTGAAATTGTAAACAAAAGCTTAAAATTCCTTAAGAAAAGGAAGAGGGAGTTTAGGCCATTTCTGATCTTCTCAATTTAAAGGGTCTCAACACACATTCTTAATTCAAATTATTTTATTTTGCTTTTACACTCACATGTGCACACATGTGTGTATCTATCTATGTATATACACACAGGGGCACAATTGTGCCATGGTACACCTGTGGTTGTCAGAAAGCAACTTTTTGGAGCTGGTTTTCTCTTTCCACTGTAGGTTCCAGGTATCAAATTCAGGTTATGGGTCTGGATGGTCAGTGCCTTTACCCTGAGCCATCTTGCTTACCCAGATTTTCACATTTTTAATGTACTAGTTTGAAATGTTTGAAGGCAAATATGGTTTATAGTAGCTGGCCAGCCTAAATCAATTCTCTTTGATACTGCATTCTCTAGTCCTTTACCTAGTGTTTCAAAAGACTCTGGTTCCTAATTAATTATAAATGTGTTTTCACCTTGTGGGAGGCTTGGCTAAAATGAGATTATGAAAAAAAAAAAGACACTGTCTTCTTGTGACCAGATTATTAAAAATGTGTTCTCATAATCAAATAGTCAAATCGCAGCTCCAATCAAAACGCCAACCAAAGATGCAATAAATAGACGAAACTGTAGCCTATCACTTTAAATAAAATTACAATTGACATTAGAGGCCTATTGTCTTTAAGACATTGATAAGAAATGAAAACTGGCTCCTAACTATCCATATATCTCAGCATTGAAGAAAACAGTATCATAAATGCTAGCATGATTGTTTTTAATTCAGCATGTGGTGGGAAGACATGTGACACACATGAGTTATAACCCTCAGCCTGTGGTTTCCTAACCGAGGCAAACAAGTCATTAAAAGTAGGGTGGCCGTCCTGGGGCTTCCCCTTGCACTGAGAGTAACACTTTCATCGCTCTGGATGTTTGCTTTGAAACCAAGTGTCACTATTAATAAGACCTCTTAAACCAAAATAAAATGTTTACGAAATAAAACAGGCCCCCACCCACCGCCTCCCTCCTGTGAAACCCTGCTTGTGTTTGGTTAGAATCCCTTTGCAATTACGGCAATCTGTTTTTGGTTCCGCGGCTTGGATATGAGGTACTTGTGTAAAGGAATGGACAAATGAGTTAATAGAGGCACAGTTCTTTAAAATAGAATATTCACAAACAGCATAGGTAAAACTCCTAGACTGGCGACCTTTTGACCCAGACGGTCGGCAAACTGCTGCTGCCGTTAATTCAGCCTCAGTCAGGTCAACCCCCCCCAAAACACTCATGTAGAGGAATCAGCCTCTGATGGGTGCTTCAGTCCTCATAGGATGGACCCTGTCTGAGAGGCTGTATTTGAGGGTACCTTTCAACAATGCATTAATTGTCCTCATCGAAAGTCCTGATTCAGTTCAGTAGTGCTGGACTTTTCTTTGAAGTCAGCGTTATTAAAGGCTGACGAGATGGGTCAGTAGTTAAGAGGACTGGCTGCTCGTCCAGAGGTCCTGGGATTGATTCCCAGCACCCACATGGTAGCTCACAACTGTCTGTAACTCCAGTTCCAGGAGATCCAACATCATCTTCTGGCCTCCATGGGCTCTACAAGCCAGTGGTGCACAGAAGTACATCTTCATACAGACAGACACATAAAATAACAAAATAAATTATTTTCAAAGTGATTGGGAAGATACTCCCTAGTAGGCATCGTTATAAGGCCTCAAGAATTAAGTAGTCATACAAAAAGAACTTGTTTCAACAGTGCTAGGTCTGTAGCATGAAGACAATTACAGGCAGAAATAAGTCTGGCATGATGGCACATGCCTATACTTGCTGCACTTGGGAGGTGGAGGTAGGAAGATCAGGAGAGCGAAACCACCTTCAGGTACATAGCAAATTCTAGATCAATCTGGGCTACATGAAACCCTCTCTCAAGAAACATAAAAATAGGCTGGGGAGATAGCTCATTTAAATGGATGGTTACCTATCAAGCAGGGGGCCTTTGTTACCTCACAGAATTTTTGCAAAGACTTTGTCAGCTTTCTAAGGCTCATGGGCAAACCTAACCTAAATGGTGAGTTTCAGGACTCTGGAGACCGTGCCTCTCAAGTGGTTTCCAAAATGTTAGACAGGGCCAGAGAAATGATAACCAAGGCTGCCCTCTGACCTCCATGTGCACTGCACACACACACACACACAAACACACATCACAAAACACAAACAAATCCACAAAAATGAACCAAAAAGCAAGTGTTACAGTGGTAAACATAATAAAACATGTTCTTTGGATATGGCTCCCTTCCTAAAATTTTGGGAATATATCAATCCAGCTGCCATATATTCCCTTCTTCAATAATGAAATCTTGATAATCTTTGAATACCACTATTTTGAACTTTATTGTTAATAGCATCATTATGTGTGCATGTATGTGTACACGCATGTGTGTGTGTGTGTGTGTGCACATGGGCCCCACAGTATGTTCATGGACTCAGAGCACAGCTTTCCACTGTGGGCCCCAGGGATTGAACTCAGGTTATCCAGCGTGCACACCAAGTACTTGTACCTGCTGTGTTCTCCAACAGCCCCATCAAGCTGAGAGCTGTATTTCTTTCCAGAGATGGTGAACAATAATTATGACAGGGGTGTGTGCTTCTCATAGCACAGAGGAATCAGAACAGCTGAAATACAAAGGTTGAGAAGCTGCACAAAGAAACAAGAAGTCTGGAGGCAGCAACTGTGAAAGCCGATCCAGGTGCTTAGCACGGCCATCAGGAACCCAGACCCCTAACGTTCTGTCCCAGTATCCTCGGCATGCTGCCTTCTGTACTCATGTTGCCTATGGTAGCACAGTGCTTGTGGGCCCTGACCACGACTCTCATGGACTCCTTCATGGAAGGATTATAATGAAGAATGTGTGCAATGTTGTTCATATTTGATTGCTTTTAGTAGTAAAGCCAGAAGCAGCCAGGACTGGTGCCTCACCCTTAGTCCTGGCACTTGGAGGGCTGAGGGGTGAGGACCATGACTTTTAAGGCAGCCTGGCCTATACAGTGAGATACTGTTTCAGAAAAAAAAAAATGCCACCACCAGCAGCAGCGGCGGCAAAAAGATCTCAGCAATGCCCAGGAGAGCTTCTTCCTAAGTTTGAATGACTAGAGTAGAATGAGTTATGACTTGAACAGGCCAATTTGGATGAATTACACCAGTGCTTTGCTCAGGGCTCTGCTGCCCTGCATAAATGAAGGATGGCATTACTGAAAACTCAGAAGACAGACATAAAGGTTCATGCCTATGGAAGCTGAGGTAGGAGGATTGCCACAAGTTCCCATCCAGCTTGGGCTCCACGTGAGACCCTATTAGAGAGAGGAGTGTGGGAGGAGAAAGAGAAAAGTGGGAAAGAGGTAAGAAAAAGAGAGCAAAGGGAAAGAAAAATCTATTTGGTAGGTCCTAACCTTGTCAACAAGATTTATGATTCAGAATGAAGGATATTTAAAAGAAACTTGAGCGATCATGTCTTACTCAATTTTTATTGCTCTCAACTGGGTGTTTGGCAAAATACAAGTCTGCTAATGAGCAAATAATGATACCTTGCTCTTGTAGAAAGCCTTGCAGCATCCAAAGTGCCGGCACATACATCATCCCATTTGATCCTCGCGAAGACCCCTGTGAGTCAGACACCAAGAGCATCTCATCTCACCTCACAGATGAATAACCAGAAGTTCAGAGAGGAGAGCCACCCACCTGGCTCTGGGTCATGCTATTATTAAGTGGTAGAACTAGAAAACAAAGTCAAGGTTGCTGACTCCAAGCTCTGCCCTCCAGAGCCAAGCCTTGGCCAATGTAGCTCCCGAAAGAAGGGCATGAAGCCAAAGGCTATGTGCTGGCTGGCACCTGGGGGAGAGGACGAACAGCTTCTTTTAGAGTCTCCAATTTCCTAAGCTCAAAGATTCCGACACAGGATCCCTGGGACAAAATGTCAAGCTAGACTAACATCACCAGAGAGCTCTGAGATCAGCAAGATGGTGTGCCTCAAGGCAGAAAATGAGCAAAACACCCAACACCAACCTACAGCTTCTCTCTTCTCTCTCTCTCTCTCTCTCTCTCTCTCTCTCTCTCTCTCTCTCTCTCTCTCTCTCTCTCTCTCTGTGTGTGTGTGTGTGTGTGTGTGATAGATAGATAGATAGATAGATAGATAGATAGATAGATAGATAGATAGATATAGATTTAGATATAGATGTATTCTTACAGAATCAGAGTGTAGCTCTTAGCTGCTTGTCCAGCACCATGCCTTTATATGTGTCGCTTTAGTCATGGTGTCTCTTCAGAGCAGTTGAACAGTGACTTAGACAGTATTTTATCACAGCAGTAGAAAGAAACCAATACGTTCTGCCAGTGAACCACACAGCACTTTCCAGCAGAGAGGAAGTTTTCACATCAGCTCCAACTTGATTCCTCTATGACCTGCAACTTAAGTATGTGGTATCCTCAGTAGCTGTGTTAGCATTAGCATCTACGAAGTCCATTTTCTTCCGTGGGAGCCCTGAGGCACAGAGATGTGAAGTAACTCACCTGAAACTACTCAACTAGAAAACAACAAAGGAAAGATTTATACAGCAGGATCAGCCCCCAAAGCTGTGCTCCAAGTCCTATATCACACTTCCTCTATCCAGTGACCTTTCCTCCAAATATCTGCAAACCCAACAAAAACTGTCTCACAACTAAAAATCACTTATTTAATCTTCTCCACACACAGCCTCTTTCAACTGAAAGAACTGCAGAAGTGTCCTCCTCCTAGTCATCATGGGTCCTGAAGTAATAAGTACACACATGTCTACATAATATTCAATAAAAGTACTCATTCCTCAAAATCACTTTGCCCATGCTAGGTCCCCGTAGGCCATGAGTGTTCAAGTCCTAGTGGCAATAAATGACCTAACCTGAGTGTGCGCTACCCTGAGACAAAATTGCCTCTGATGTAGAAACAGCTTTGAGTATTTTCAGCACAAAGGACTCTCATTTTCCCACCCATCTCCACCCGTGCAGTGCAATCAGGAGGCTAACAGGAAACAGGCAGGACGGGGAAGGAGCGTGCAATAAAGCATGTATCTACAGAGGAAGAAACGGCATTAAGAGAAGTCAACAAAGGCTGATGTTGCTCCTAGTTCGGAGAATAACTGGGATCCCTCATCACCCCATGGTTAGAGAGGGTTCCTGGAACCCAGAGAGGCCAATGCAAGCTCACACACAGGGCTGTGCCTCAATCTTTATGACATTCATCAGAGTTACAGTCACTCCATGGAACCCAGAAAAAAACTGAGCCTGAGCAATAACCTTGAAGATCTCTTCTGTTTAAATGATCCCAGCTCTTCAGACACTTGAAATCAGAGTAGGAGGAGATGCCTGTGGTTCTTCCTTGAAAGGCAGCCGCTGGACAAGCAAGAGGAAGCAGTCACGATGGAGAAACAGAAACTGCGGAGCCTACTGTAAAAGTCTCATGGGCTTGCCCCTTCCCTGTTAGCCCTGTCTATTGGTGGCGCTCTTCTTCAGCTCTTGCTAGGTAGCCATGTTGATAAGGTCTCACGGGTGCCAACTTCTCTGACGATGTTTCTAAGAAGCACAACCTCACAGTAGACTCCCTGTTCCTCTGGCTCTTACAAAGTCTCTGCTGCCTCCTCTGTGATGGTCCCTGAGACTTAGATGCTGGCATTGAGTTACAGATGTATCAATTTTGGTTTTCTATAAAGATCACCATCTGTTGCAAGGAGAAACTGTCTTGATGAGGGGTGAGGACCATACTTGCCTGTAGGTATAAGAACAAATATTTAGGGATTAATTAGGAACTATGCTGCATTAGCAAAGAAGGAATTGTAAGCTAGCAACCAAGATCTACGATTTCACAAGCTTTATGTGATTAGCTACATTTCTAGGACCAGGCATGATCCTGTTCTTTTGTTGTTGTTGTTGATTTTGGTTTATTTTGTTTTCCGAGACAGGGTTTCTCAGTAGCTTTGCAGCCTGTCCTGGAACTAGCTCTTGTAGACCAGACTGGCCTCAAACTCAACAGAGATCCGCCTGCCTCTGCCTCTCGAGTGCTGGGATTAAAGGAGTGCACCACAACTGCCCTTCGATCTTGTTCTTGTTGAGTCCAATTAGAGAACTGTTGGTTACCACCAAAATATGCATGCCACTATGGCACCCTGTGGGTTATTGTACCATGGAGGTCATTGTGTTTCACAGGCATTATATAGCTGAGTAGGACTGTTGTTTGCTTCACCCCTACTCCTGTTGGAAGCATAATGTAAGCACCTTCTGATACTATGAAAGCTAATCCTCAGGAGAGGCTGTTAAGTCACTTGAAGATGGTCTCTGGTGACTGTTCTTTGCCAAAAGAAACTTTCTCTCGGGGGCTGGAGAGATGGCTCGGAGGTTAAGAGCATTGCCTGCTCTTCCAAAGGTCCTGAGTTCAATTCCCAGCAACCACATGGTGGCTCACAACCATCTGTAATGGGGTCTGGTGCCCTCTTCTGGCCAGCGGCCGTACACACAGACAGAATATTGTATACATAATAAATAAATAAATATTTAAAAAAAAAAACTTTCTCTCTAAAAGAGAAGTTTCCTGATCTCTGAGTTATGTGTTTGAGGAGGAGGATGTACTCAAGCCATGCTTACTTGGCTATCAGCAGCAACAACGTCATCATAGACCTGGAGCCGTTGATCTGTGATCAAAACTTCCTGATCCAGCCAGGTCAGGGCGATAGTGGCTGTGCTGGAAGAGATCATGGAAGACAGGTGATGGGAGAGGGACCCAGCCCAAGGTGACATGAGAGGAACACAGTCCGAAGCCAGCTAGGTTCACAGAGCACTGGACTGGATTCCAAGTAAGATCTGGTTGACCGACTGGAGCACACTAAAGGTTAGAAAAACTTAGAGCTTGCAGTGCACCATTCCTGTCAAATTTCACATTTGAAGACACTGCCTGTGAGACTTCTACTCTAAACCTGGCTGCTCTTTACCCTTCATTAGCGTGTGTGGCAACAGACGCTCTACACACTAATGGTGATATGGGATTATATATTACCGCAAAGACCAGCTTCAATCTCTGTATACCTCACCCCCATATACACATAAGTCTTTTGCCCAGAAAGGACCCAATGTGGCTCTTTTAGAATGTAAGTCAGATAGCAGTTTTCTGTTGCTGTTGGTTTTTGCTTTTTGTTTTGTTTTTTTTTTTTTCCGCTCTGCCTGTAACTCTTTATTGATGTCCCACTTCAGTTACAATAAAAATCCAGGACTTAGAAACATGAAGTCCTATCAGATTTTCCCCAACTGGACACCATAGCTCATTTATCATAAAATCTGTTTAGTATATCACATGTATTATCTTCTTACAATTGAATGATAGCAGATATTTAATATGGAATCACATAAAATAGCAACTACTAGAGTGTGTAGCAAATGAAAATAATAAATATTTGATGTTTTCCATATGTGCTTATAATTTGAATAACATTTCTAATATTGAGTCTTTGTTCAAAACATTTTTCAATTCTCTGTGACCTCCGCCCTCCTTCCTGATTTCACACTCACCCTGTCCTTTGGGTTGCTAAGCTTCAGCTAGCTGCCAACCTTGTGTCCTTGCACCCCAACAAGTGGCATTGCCTCCAAAAATCCACACAAAATCTACCCTAGATGTCTAAAAATGGTTACATGTCAATTCCCTCAGGTTCGAATGTCACATTCCCAGACAGGATGTCCCTGGCTGTGCAATAGAGGACACACCACCATCACTCCCTTGTCCTTTACCCTACATTATTTTTTCTTCATAGTTTTTTATCAAGTGAAATGTCATGTGTTTATCTGCTGTTTTCCTGCCTCCCTGTTAGAATGTAAATTCATTGGGAACTTATAATTCATAGTACACACTGCTACATCTCCAGGCTGAGAGCAGTGCCTAACGTGCGGTTGGGACCAAAAACACTGCTGTGTTGGGTGGGCAGGCAGGTAGCTGGGAGAGGAATGAACAGGATAGAGCAGTGCCATGGCCTTTGGGAAATAGTTTGCTTAAGTAAGATTTACAAATCTTGGAGTGAAGCATAGTGGCTCAGGCCTGGAATCTAAAATGTTGGAAGGGTAAAGCAGGATTACTTTGAGTTCAAGGTCAGCCTGGAATTTTCCCTCCCTCTGTTCTACATACGGCTCCCTTTCTTCTTCTTCTTCCTCCTCCTCATCCTTCCCCTCCTCCTCCTCTTCTTTATCTTCTTCTTTTTAATTATATTTTTATTATTTAAAAATTTTCAACTTTAAAATATTTTGATCATATTCTTCCTTTCCCCAAGTCCTTTCAGATCTCTCCTCCCTACCTGCACAGCTTTAAATTCTTTGTTGAAAAGCAAACAAAAATCCAATACAACAAAACCTCTCCCAAGCCAAGAAAACAAAATAAAACACTACCAAAAGAAAGGAAAAGAATAAATAAAACAAAACACCAAACTGTAACCAAATAAAAGCATATACACAAAAACCTATAGAGTCCATTATATGTTGGTCAACTGTTCCTCAGCATGAGGCCTGCCCTGGAGAGGTTGGTATGCCCAGTATCACTCCTTTAGAGAAAACCATCTTCCTTCTCCCAGCAGGTATGAATGACAGCTCAGCTGTTACTGCTGTGGCTCGGTTTTTATTCATTTGTTTCTTTTTTTAATGCAACAAAATCAAATATAATAAGATAAAACAAAAACTATCACACAAAAATGGGACAAGACTAACTAACCGAAGGAAAAGAGCCAGAGAGAAGGTACAAGAATCAGAGACCCACTGGTTCTCACACTAGGAGTCCCATAAAATCACTAAACCAGAAGCCCTAATATATGCACAGAGGACCTGATGCAGACCCACCAAGGCCCTGTGCATGTTCCAGTCTCTGTGAGTTCGTGCAAGCTTTGCTATGTTGATTTATAAGGCCTTGTTTTCTTGGTGTCCTCCATCCCCTCTGACTCTTACACTCTTACTGGCTCTCTTCTTCAGGATTCCTGAGCTCTGAGGGGAGGGATTTTGTGGAGAGATCCCATTTAGGGTCTCTGTATTTGTTTCCATCTGCTTCAGGAGGAAACTTCCCTAATGATGGCTGAGCTGACCTATGAATATAGCAGAATGTCATTAGGAGTCATTTTATCACTATATATTTTTGGTTTTACCCTCAGTCTTTAGGATATAGCTTACTTTTAACTGTGAACACCACACCACACACACACACACACACACACACACACACACAAAAAACCTCTCCATCATGACTACTGCCCAGACTCTGACTACTGATAGCATCAAAAGATGTTTTCAGCCAAGTGAGAGTTGAGCCAGGTGTCGGTTCAGCCAGGTGGTTCACTACACAGAGAAAAGTTCGGGGGAGTCCATGTGTGCTCCCCTTGCCTGGCCTTGAAGAAGGTTTGAAGGAATTTCTGAGGCAAGATTGTCCACCATAAGGTTCCCCTTTAAAAACTATTTTGGAAAAAGCCTTGCCTAAAATCTACATGAATGTTTAAGGTCCTGTGCCTTAATAATTCTTACTCTCATCCAGACATGGTGACTCACACCTAGAATTCTAGCCCTTGAGAAACAGACTGAAGAGTCAGGAGTTCAAGGTCATACCCCTTTGACCACACAATGGGGTCAAGGCCAATGTGAGATATATGAAAGCCCAACTCAAAAGAATTATCCAGCTACATTAAAGTCTACTTTACCCTCAAATCCAATCTTATCCCCAATACTTTTTACTTTAGAAATCTAGTTAAGTGTTTTGATTAAGCATATGCAATTTTTTAATACTACCATCCAGAATAGAGCTAATTTTATACCATATGCAATTCCTTTCAAATTTTAAGAGAGAAAACAATAATGTTTTTATTTTCCAAAGTAGCCCCCTTACATTGATTTATTAACAAGGCAGAATATCAAAGCTGATTGTTTTCAAAACAAATAAATAGGCCCACTTCAATTACAAGTATGTTGGCTGAAGTTTTCCATCCCACTTTCCCAGGATTAACTCTCCCAAGGCCTTGTTTTTAAAAAAAAGAAAGCAATAGCAACTGTTCCCCAAATAGCAAGGCTCAGGATTAGCAGAGAGTAACAGAGAAGACTGGCCCAGAGTACATTCATCAGCAGTTCCAGAGACTTAAAGCCGAGGAAGACATTAGAAAATACTAGGGCTTACTTATTCATTTATTTGATAAATTTGTATGTGTATAATATTACTGGCCTATTCTATGTTAGTCACAACTCTTAACAGTGGAATAAAATGCTGAAGATAGACAGCATATTGCTGTAGAAGGATAAGTAAGAACTATAAATATATCAATGTACAAATCAGCTAATTATGAGAGCTCTTACTAGAGATTAATCATCCTATGCAAAAAAAATCAAATGTCATAAGGTCTTCTGGAGTGAAGGAGCATCTGGGGATACGAGTGGGTAGGGCTGGAGTTGACTAAGTTGGGGGCTCGTGCAGGGCCTCGCTGCGCAGTAATTACATGCTCAAGAGATGAAAAGGAAACAGTTTTGCAAAGGTTTCTGTGAGGCAATTCCCAGGAACAAGAGCAGAAAGGCTCTGAAGTAGAAAAACCTGTATGTAGTGCTTGAGATAAAGACATGCCATGCTGGCCAGAAAGGAGTGAGTGAGAAGAAGAGTTGAGGAAAGTGAGGGCAGAGATAAAGTATGCATTAGGTTCAGAAGGATGGAGAGATGACTCTGAGGTTAAAGGGCTTGCTGCATAGTCATGAAGACTGACTGGCATTTGAATACAGAATATATGTAACAAGTCACAAGCCAGGCTTTCTGGAAACACAGAACTCTAGCGCAAGGGAAAGCCTCTTCTGCTCTCATCTCATGTACAGACACTCATATGTGAAGAACCAAACTAGGCCCTCTGAATGTGGGTGACATTTGTGTGACTTAGGCAGTCTGTGGGGTAACCGGCAATGGGATCAGGATTTATCCCTTGACCATGATCTGGCTTTTTGGAGCCCATTCCCTATGGAGGGATACCTTGCTCCATCTAGATACAAGGGGAAGTCCTTGATCCTGCCTCAATGTGATGTGCCAGACTTTGTTGACCCCCATGGAGGCCTTTACCTCTTTGAGGAGTGGATAAGGGTATGAGGGGGAAGGAGAGGGGAGTGGGAGGAGGAGAGGGAGTGGGAACTGTATGTAAAATGAAAAAGATTTGTTTAAAAAGAGCTAGGAGAGTAGCTTCTCCTGGGTTGGAAGATCTGATGTTGCTAGTATATCCATATTACCCAAGGCAATCCACTCATTTGGTACAACCCCATCAAAATAACAGTGGCATTCTTCACAGAATTAGAAATGACAGTCCAAACATTTCTTTTAAAATATTTTATTTAATATTCATATGTGAGTATATTTTGATCAAACCCACTCTCATCCAATTTTTTTCCTATGCCCCATCACTTTTCCTTCCAACTCCATGTGCTCTTTCTCACCCTCTTCTTCCTTCCCTGTCTCTCTCTCCTCTCCCCTCCTCCAGTATTCACTGAGTCCACTCAGTGCTGCCTGTTTCTGCGTGGGCGTGGGACCATCTACTGGAGTATGGGCAGCCTCTCAGAGGCTGCATCCCTGAAGAAAACAGACTCTCCCTCCCCGACCAGCCATTAGCCGCTGCCCATAGCTCCTCTGAGAAGGGTGGACTTCATGAGACCCCTCCCCTCCATCTGACTTGATCTTGTACAGGTCTTCTGCACACAGTCGCATCCACTATGAGTTCGTTTGTGCGGCAGCCCTGTCATGCCCAACAAACACTGCTTTACTACAGGTATCTCCTCCCTCTGACTCTTACATTTTTTCTGGCCATCTTCCACAATGATCCATGGACTTGGAAGCAGGGTGTGATATAGATGCGCTGTTCATAGTCAGACAGTGGAAACTGCAGCATCGTTCCTATGAAGCTATAAAGACCCATTTTGTATGAATCTGAGCATAAAAGGAAAGCTGGAGACATCACAATGCCTACAGTCAACACACACTGCAGTCCTAATAACAAAAGCACATCATGCCTTTCATAAAACTGACATATTGATGGGTAGAAAAGAATAGAGAACCAAGAAAGAAATACATATGTTGGGGACTGCAGACCCTCAGACCCTGAATTTCCTGCGATCCCTTGCCTGCTGGAGTAAACAACTTGTTTTCCTGTGCTTGCAGCTGCTCTGAGCATGAGACCCTCATGAGTTTCTGATGGCAGGGGAGTGGTTTCTGATGGGCTTGCAGCTGAAAAATCTCGAGAGCTAGGGCATGGCCATTAGTCAAGGGAAGTCCTGTATAAACTGCCCTGGAACACAATCAAAGGAGCATTCTTGTTTCAAAGATCACGAGTCTCTCTCTCTCTCTCTCTCTCTCTCTCTCTCTCTCTCTCTCTCTCTCTCTCTCTCTCTCTCTCTCTCTCTCTGTGTGTGTCTGTCTATGTCTCTCTCTGTCTGTCTGTCTGTCTCTGTCTGTCTGTTTCTCTCTCTGTTTGTGTGTGTGTGTGTTTGTTTCAATTTTCAGCCCCTAGCCTGACTTGCAAACTGTCCCATGGTGTACAGGCGGAGCAGTATATACAAATACTTAATAACTTTCATCAATGATACCAAACGAAATCATACATTTTTAGGGAAATTACAGTTTCTCTAACAAATATGTCTGTGTCAACTGGATAGCAAAGATGCAAATTAATGAAACTAGGCTCCTATCTCTGACCAGTCTCTCTCTCTCTCTCTCTCTCTCTCTCTCTCTCTCTCTCTCTCTCTCTCTCTCTCTCTCTCTCTCTCTCTCTCTCTCTCTCTCACACACACACACAATCAACCCAAAATAGATCTAAGAGTTAAATAGGAAACTCTTAGGAGAAAACACATGAAAAGCACTTCAAGACAATGGTATGAGCAGGTTTTTGCTTGGATAAGACACAATAGCAAAATTGGACAAGTAGGACTATGTCCAAGAAGAAACTTCCACACAGCAAAGGCAACCACAGAGTAAAGAGACTCAAGAAGAAAAGATTCATCCAATAAAGGACTAATATCTAAACTACATAAAATATTCAACTACAAAAAATGATTCGAAATAGGTAGATCATCTGAGCAGACATTTTCAAAAATGAAGATATTGAGGTGGTCAAAAAGGTCAGAGAAATAAAAATCAAAACCAAATGACATCATCTGACTCACAGGATGATGCTCTGGTTTGAATATGGGAAGTCCCTAAAGACTCCTGTGTTGAAGGTACGCCTGCCAGCAGGAAAAAATGGATCCAGCAATTCCAAATTGAAGCCATGAACCAAAATTAGCAACAAGATCTAGCTCACACACATTGCTCTCACTACAATGATACTTTAAAAAAAAAAGTTGGAGAAGATACAGAGCAAGAAGAACTGAGGTCAACAGCGGCCGTATGTTCATCAAGACTTTGACCCCATAACCTCTCTGCTGGGGATAGATTCAAGCAAATGACAGGAGTCTGTCGGGGAACGTGTGTTCTTTTATGTTTGCAGCAATGGCTGCACTGGCCAAGGTATGGACTCAATAAAGTTGTATTCAAACAGATGAATACATATCGAAAATGTGATGTTCCTACACAGAGGAACGTGATTCAGTCTTTACAAATAATGAAATCCTGTTGTTGTTGTTGTTGTTTTGAGGTTTGGGTTTTTTTTATTTGGATGGGTGTTATGAAGACATGGATAAAACTAAAGACAATATGGAGAGAAATGTCAGCCCAGAAACACTTGTCCTGCATTTCTTCTTTTGTATTTGGAAGCAAACAGTTGATTTTGTGGAAAAGATAAAGGAGCAGCAGAGAAAAATAGTAAGGAATAGAGAAGGGGAAGAGAGAAGAATAGAAGAGGGGAATAGAGGAAGGGAACAGAGGAGGGGAGAGGAGGAGAGGTGAGGAACAGAGGACTGGAGTGATACATTAAGCAAAAGCTACTCAACTCTTCAATAATGGGAAGTGTTTTGTTTTTAATTTAATGCCTGTAGGATAGTGTACAAAACGTGGATTGTTTCCTGAAGCTCTTTTCAATCCCATTTCCAGGCACTGCCCGGACCTTTTTAAAATCTGTCAATGAGGTATAGAAAATTCTATTTAAAAGGACTCTAAGTAAGTAGATATTAAACATTATATTTTAGCTAATATCAGTTAACTGGTAAGAGTCCCATACAGAAGTTTTTATCACCAAGAAATATTGGTGTTTCTTTAATTGGCAGTGCCTACAGAGTTTCTAGCAAGTGTTCTGGGATTAAGCTTGCTTTCTTTCCTTACTTGGTTCTTTCTTTATTCAGTAGTGAAAATTGAATCTAGAGCTTCATGCATGCTTGACAAACACTGAGTTATATCCCTAGCCCTCTTAATTACAATTTATTTTAAGATATAATCTTGCTATGTTTCCCAGGCTGGTCCTGAACTCATGCTGCAACCGAAGCTGGCGTTAATCTTGTAACCCTCCTTCTGTAGTCTCCTGTATAGCTGGGTTTCCCGGCCTATGGCACCAGGTCCAGTTCTGTCCAAGAACTGTATCCATAGTTAACTCTTTGCAACAACTCTACATAGAACAACTGGGAATTGAACTCAGGACCTTTGGAAGAGCAGGCAATGCTCTTAACCTCTGAGCCATCTCTCCAGCCCTCTCTGCTATTCTCTAACACCATTTCTGTCTATGGGCTGCCTTGCTCCCTGCCATGAAGATGATGGACTAAAACTCTGGAACTATAAGCAAGCCCCAATTAAATGGTATCTCTTATGCGTTGCCATGGTCATGGTGTGTCTTCACAGCAATAGAACACTGACTAAGACAGTAAGAGATTTATTCGTTTTCTTGAAGTAGTATAAGAAGCTAGTTCATCTCTTTCCAAAGCTCCCCTGAACCTGGGGGTTGAGGAGGGGGATGGGAAATGACCTAAAAATTCCTGAATATTTGTTCAGCATTCCACTATCCTCTGGGCCCATTCTCCATTCTGTTACTGAAACTTCTCAGTTTCATTTGGAGAAAATTCGTGCTTAACTACACCAAAACTATTTGGTTGGAACTTTTTGTCCCAGCTCCTCTTCTGAAAAATTAATATGCTATCAGTAACTTCCCTTGAGTCCAATTTCCTCTCTAGTTAACATAGAAAGAGGAGAGAGAGGGACAGAACACTGTACCTCTGTTCAAACTAGCTGAGTTGATTCAGGGTCTGGGCATGAGTACATTTCCTGGAAAAATGCCTCATGCAATGCTAATAATCTCATTCATATGCTCTATGCAAGAAACAAGAACATGTAATGATTATCTGTGTCAAACTGTTCTCCGTCACTGTGACAACGGACTGGAGCAAAATCAACTCAAAGGGAAACGGGGTTGTTTTGGCTCATGGCTTCAAAGGCAGCTATGCAAGATTGGCCACCTTCATTACTATGGGAGCGAGAGGAAGAGAAGTTGGGAAGAATAGCAAGACAAGGATAGAGAAGAGAAGAAAAAAATCCAGAGACAGAACATATTCTTTAAAGGCATCCTCCTGGCGATCCGCCTCACAGTAGACCTTAACTTTTAATAGCTTTTCCAGGAGAATCCTACATAACCATGCACTACATTTCATATAAGAATAGATGTGAGGGCCAAGTACAGGGGTCCTGGAGTCCAGTCGAAGCGAGGATGGAGGGATTATGTGAGCAAGGGGGGTCAAGATCATGATGGGGAAAACCACAGAGACAGCTGACCTGAGCTGGTGGGTGTTTATGGACTCGGGACTCACGACTGGGGAGCCTGAATGGGACCAAACTAGGCTCTCTGAATGTGGGTGGCAGTTGTATGGATAAGTCTGTTTGTGGGGACTTTGGCAGTGAATCCAGGATTTATCCTTAGTACAAGAACTGGCTTTTTGGAACCCAATCTCTATGGAGGGATACCTTGCTCAGTGTATATACAGGGAGGAGGGCCTTGGTCCTGCCTCCCTGTGATGTGCCAGACTTTGTTGACTCCTCATGAAGGCCTCAACCTCTCTGAAGAGTGGGTGGGGGTGGGGAGATGATGAGCGGATGGGGAGGGCGGGTGATAGGCACACCGTCACACTTGGCCATGGCACTGTGGTTCCCTCTCTCTCTAGCCAGCAATGGCATCTCGAGTCTCCAGAAGAGCAAGCAAGAACTACGCTCACACCAGCACAGATTCTATGTCCTTTTACTTTTGTCCTTTTGCTCCTTCTATGCCCTGATTCCTGACATTACACCAATTTGCTAACTGTGTCTATTGCAGCCTCTTTCTGCGATGACATGACACAATTTTCACAAAGACAAGGATTTTGTCCACTGCTCCATCCTCTTAGAAAGCGAGTAGTGCATGGCATGGACCTGAGAAAATGCTTGCTCAATGCATGATTTGCCTTCTGTTATGGAAAATCGTCATCTATGTTACTAGTTCCGGCCCATTTCTAACATACTTTTGAGCTTCTCCATTAATGCTATGATGTGATAGGGTTTATTTGATCCAAGAAAAAACAGTATACCGAAAAAGATGAAGCTCAACAGGTTGAATTTTTTTCATTTAATAGCAGCAAGCAGACTTTGCCTAATAAAGCAGCATTTCTGTTATGATAAACAGTTGTGAGTATCTGCTAAACAAGAAGGCTGGCTGATTCTACTGCCAACAAAGCTCTGGCTTTCTCACGTGGACCATGAACACTCAGAGGAGTCCTTTTGTTTATGTTCTGGGTCTCAGCGTCAGGTGTGGACCGAATGATCAGAACTCCGACTGCCATGTAGAGATGAGAAGTTACATCTAGTAAAATTTACTATCCAGTTAAGTGTAATATTATTCTTAAGTCAATTTGTCTGTTCATTTATATTAATGGCCTTTATAGGTCAAACAATTCCTGGCATCTTATTCGTTTTTCAGTATATTTTTAGCCCATTTAGTTAATTTAAACAAAATATTAAAGCAAATTTTACATCAAATTCTTTTAGTTATTTATTATTTCTATCTTTAACCTTTGAGAAGGCTTCAAGGAGCTCCCCCCTAGAATCACATTACAAACGCCAATTCCAAGTGAACGAATGCTCTAGCTATATAGAGTCCAGGGATGGCTTGTATCCATAAGGCAACACAAGAAATCCAACTCGACCATCCAGTAAAACTTGGATGGCAGTCTACAAGGAAGGCTCTAGTGAGCCACAGACTTTGCACAGTTTGCTAAGAAGAGCCTCTTTCATTACAATATTACCTTGGATGGAAAAGTCACGTTTCAGAAAGACGCTTCCCAATTATCAACAACAATCCGTTCAAGTCGGAAGGCACGCGACAGACTTTCTACAGAGAAGACACTGTGCTGATATAGATGATTATATCTTGCTGTTATTTCACAATGTCCTAAATAATTTTGCTGTACTGAGAAAAAGAAGACATAAAAGGCTCGCTGTGTACAAAAGAGGAAGACTGGACGTCTTAAAATCCTGTATCAGAGAATGAGTGACGCAGACTTTTTGAAAAACTAACATTTAGCTTTTATCTAAATCTCTCTGACTTTCCTCCTAATTTACTGAAGATTCCATAGAGGAGTTGAAGTGTTTTAAGATATTTTAGGCATGAATCACAGGGACAACTTTCTAGGCTACTATTGTTTTAGATTGGATTCTGTTGCTGTGATAAAAAGCCATGACCAAAAGTTGTTGTGGGATATTTGGACACTGTGTGAAGATGTATTTGCCATGATTCGTGTAAGAAAAAGCTGAACAGCCCATAGCTAGGCAGGAGGTACAGGCAGGACTTCTGGAGAGCAAAATGAAGAAGAGGAGGAATTGAGACGCCAGGAGACACAGAGAGGAAACAGGAGGTACAAGATGGAAGAAAGGTAGTGCCACAAGAAAGAGCATAGATTAATATAAATGGGTTAATTTGCATTGTGGAAGCTGACTGGGAACAAGTCTGAGCTATAGGCTGAACTTTCGTGATTGATGGGAGGTCTCTGTGTCATTATTTGGAAGCTAGCTGGTGGGACAGCGGAAAGCTCATTACAAAAAACAGTTTGAGGAGGCTTACAGACCCAGGGTCATATGCAATTCACTATGAGAAGTTAAAGCAGGAACTAAAGCAGAGCAGGAACCCTGGGGGCAGGAGCTGATACAGAGACCAAAGAGGAGTGCTGCTTACTGGCTTGTTCAGCCTGCTTTCTTACACAATCTAATACCACCACCCCAGGGACAGTGCCACCCACAATAGGCTGGACCTGTCTACATCAACCACTAATTAAGAAAACGCCCTACGGCTGGATCTTATGGAGATATTTTCTCAGTGGAGAGTCCCTTCCCAAATGACTCTAGCTTGCGTGCAATTGGTATAAAACTAGTCAACTCAGTTGTCAAATTTGGTATATTAGTCTAATCTCTGGACTCTAATACATGCAAGTAGAATTCTAATTTTACATTGCCTTGAACTCCTGATACCTATACATTGACAACTATGAAATTTAAAGCAGAAAAAGATACCAAAACAGTAGAGAATAAGTGAGCCATCTGAGAGAAAAATAAGAAACACATCAGAGAAAAAGTTTAAAAAGAAAATAGAAGGAAACATCTGGAGTTAGAAATTCAAGATGGCAGCTGCTCAGACTTCCTAGAAACCAACTGAATCAAAAAGACAAAAGCCCTGACATCTGAGCCTAGTCATGCCTGAAGTTTTCAGTCCATACAGAATGTTAAAGGGGAATTAGTAGTTGGATCATAGAAAACCACAGGAAGAAAGTTAACTCTGAGAAGAGCAGCAGGTGTGTGCAGCGTGAACGCGTTACCAACGCTGGCATAAACATCCTATAGACGGAACTGAAAGTGGCATTACCCTTTCCCAAGAATGGGAGGTGTGCAGAAACCCATTCTCTGAATGGGCACTCGAGTCAGCGCGAAGAGGATGAATTCCCCCCTTAAGAAACGAATAACGTATGAGGGCGCTCTCCACATGGCCTAAGACAGGGTGCCCTGTGATCTGTTTACTTTAATCCTGCTAGATGCCTTTCATTTGAGGAGCTCCAAGGATGGGCGACTTATGGCAGGATAATCCCCCTACCTAAGACAGGGCCCTGGGAACCCTAGGACGGGTAAGGGGGAAAGTAAAAAAGGCCTGGTCCCCACTCGACCTAAGAATCGTCAGGCACCCCTCTGTTCCCAGAAGAGGTAAATTGCTTCACCACTCGAGAGGAGGGTCTCTCCTTAGCTCAGTCCCTTCTCCTTTAGATCTGACACCATGGTTGACTCTGACTGGAGCTCTCCACGTAATAACTACCTGCCTTTATATAAGAGAAAGGGAGATCTGTTGGGAGCCGTTTCCCCCTAAAAATCATTACAGGAACCATCACCCTGGGGAGTCTGCAGGGAACCCCACACCCATAATTGTGCTAAGAATAGTTCTGTTGCCCAACTCCCAATTAAAGCTGTTAATGGAGAAAAAATAAATAAATAAATAAATAAATAAATAAATAAATAAATAAATAAATAAAAGAAACGAATAACACAACTTGAAAACCACTTCTGTTGTAAAACCTTAGCAAGGTTGCTGTTAGGAATACAAGAATTAAGTGTAAGGAAAACCAAAAGGGATAGTTTTGTTCTTTTTGAAAGATGCTCCAGGATCCCCTCGGTGGTGAGCAGAAATGCTGTAGGTCCCAAATGGTGGTAGCAGGCCATGTGGCGGCAGACAGCAGGCCCTGGGACCCTGGGAGCAGACAGTCCCAGGCAGAGATGGCTGCTGGTCCCTGAGCAATGGCTGGTCCCAGGCAGGAGACACATGGCGGGCGGGCAGAAGACAGAAACATGGATAGACACGACATGCAGGGTGAGGTGAAGTTTATTCAGTGGGTTATGGAGGAGAAAGGGTGAAGGGGGACAGAGAGAGAGAGAGAGAAAGAAAGAGGCAGGAGAGGCGGGAGAGAGGCAGGAGAAAGCGGAGAGAGAGTGGGAGAGAGAGAGAGTGGGAGAGAGAGAGAGGAGAGAGAGAGAGAGTGGGAGAGAGAGAGGTGGGGAGAGAGAGAGAGAGTGGGGAGAGGAGAGGGGAGAGAGAGGGCGGCTGAGGCCACTCCGGTTTTAAAGGTGTACGCGGGGCATCTGGGAGAAGTGTCGCCTGGGGAATTCTGGGAACTGTAGTTCTCCAGAAGAACAACATTCACCCTTTGGTATTATTAAAAAAATTGGAGGGGCCTTAAAGGGTAGGGAATAGGGCGTAGCCGGTCTCCATGACTGCTTCCGCTGGCTTGGGCGTTGAGGGGTCCGTCCAGGGGTGTCCGATGATCTTGACATGTCCTGGCTTTGGGCGGAGGGTCCAGGGGTGTCTGATGATCTTGACATGTCCTGTTGGTCACGTCCTGTCTGCTGGCATTCCGAGATGGTCGGTTTCTGTTGGTTCTGTCCGGTCCGCTGGCGTCCCGAGATGGTTGATCGAAGAAGTCACATTTGTCTGGCTTTTCCTGAGTAGCTGGGTCATTGTAAGATGCTGGAAGGCAAAAGCAGCATTAGTAGAAAAAAGGAAAGAAAATGAAGGGAGAGGAGGTCTGGAAGATTTGAGGAAATTGAAGGGAGAGGAGGTCTGGAAGATTTGAGAAAATTGGGGATGGGGGTGGGGAAGAGTTTTTAAGAGGTCTGGGGTTAAGGATAAGAAAAATTAAATGATACTTATTCCGTTAACGATCCGTTGTGTTTTATCTGCTTAGGTGGGGCAGGCTGGCATCCTGGAGCTTAAAGAAAGTGTCTTAAAAGAGTTACCGCTGTAGTTCGATCGGACCTGTTCTGTCAAGTAACTTTGTTAAAAATCTGCTTACCGCCTGAGCCCTTGACTTAGTATTTGATGATCCAATCGAGGTGGAGTTCCTGTGACATCTTGATGAGAGCTTCCTTAGAGAACGGTTAGTCCGTTCTACCTACCGAAACTGAGGTGATATGGTATGTGGAAATTCCATGAAATCCCAAATGCTTTTGATAAATTTTGGGTAATGTGGGCATATGAGTGAAATCAGCTGCCAGTCAGTTCCCGGAAGGGAACGCCTGGCTTGGTGGGTAGGAAAAGGGAAACTGCGATATTTGGTCCTGGAATCTGACTTTGGCAGATCTGACAGGAGGCAGTGATGGCTTTAGAAACCGATGTCCTCAGGTGTGGGTTTGATATGTGTTTTACAAAATGAAGTAGGGCTTTTCATTGGGAGAAAAAGCGATGTAGGAGGATAGGATCTGTTGGGTGTTGGGGGTGAGGCTGGGGGCTGTGTTGTAAATATTCCCTGAGGTAGTTGAGACAGGCGAATAAGAAGTTCAGCAGCTGCCAAAGCACGTATGCAAGGCACCCAACCACGGATGTGAGGTCCATCTTCTTTGACAGGTAAGCTACAGGTGCAAAGGAGGGTCCCAGTTGATGACCTAGGACTCCCAGAGCATAGCCCTCCTTCTCTGCTACGTAAAGAGAAAGGGGCGGGTTAAATCCAGAAGATGGAGAGCTGGGGCTTGGGTGAGAGCCTGTGAAGTCTCTGGAACGGCTGGCGATGGGTTGGAGAAGGGCTTACGCAGAGAGCCAAGAGCTGCTTCAAAAGAGGGCGGGCAAGGAGGAGAAGGAAGGTATCCACAAACGCAGGAAACCAGCCACCCCAGGAATGACTCTTCTTGGTGGAAGGAACTGAGTAGTGGACAATTGGGCCTAGAAGGAGAGACTCTGTAGCCCTTTTGGATAAGAAATTTAATAAGGCAGCAGTATCAGTCCGGCTGGTCTCCAAAGATGGGCTACATACACAGCAGGATGTCATCGACATAGAGTATCATTTTGATTTAAGGAGAGACAGTGAGAGCAGATCAGAGGCCAGGGCCCGGCCAAAGGTGTGGGCTGTCCCGGAATCCCTGAGGAGGACGGTCCAGGTCAGCTGTGTAGAGAAATTAGTATCGGGATCGGTCCAGGTGAAAGCAAAGATGTTTGAGACTGATGACTGAGGGAATAGAAAAAAGCGTCTTTCAGGCCAAAACTGAAAGTGAGAGGTCCTGGAGGGATGTTAGACAGAAGGGTAGAGGGTTTGGCACTACCGGATGTAACGACGACAGCAGAGTTGATGAGCCGGAGGTCCTGAACCAAACGAAAGTTCCGTAGATTTTTGACAGCTAATATTGGGGTGTTAAAGGGGAAGAGGTGGGACAGAGCAACCCCTTTCTCAAAAGGTCAGATATTAAAGGTTTTAACCCTCTGAGGCTTTGGGAAGAGAGGGGGTACTGAGCTTGGGTGATGTACTGGTGGGGTTTTCAATTGGATAACCACAGGTGAATGGTGTCTACCGACGGCAGGATTCTGCGTGTCCCACACGGGAGGGTCCACTTGGGAGGCTGAAGGGGAAAAAACGTTAGTATCAGAAGATCGCGGCCAAGAGAAGAAGCAGTTGCGGAAATTCCAGAGGATTAAAAGTTGTGGAAATTCCAGAGGATTAAACTCTGGGCTGTTATCTTGGCAGATCTGGCAGGAAGCTGCGTAGCTTCAGGAACCTGATATTCTTAGGTGAGAGTGTTTTAGGTGAATAACAACGGGAGAGTGGTGGTTAGTGACGACGAGGACAGAAAGGGGAGGAGAAGAGTCCGAAGAAGTTCCGAGCCGCCTTTGCGACCAGCGGCGGGAAAGGGAGAGAGACCTGGGGCGGAACGGTTAGAGGCGCCATGGGGGAAGCGGAAGGTTTAGGTGAGCCCTTCCGGTGTCGGAACCTGTTGAAGGAAGAACCTGTTGAAGGCGGGAAGGGCGGTCCGTCGAGGGGGTGTGGAGGCTCATCTGCCGAATCCATGGCGGGAGCAGAGGGTTCCTGGAGGGATGGCATTGATCTTAAGGGTTTCCAGGAGCTGACCGAGGGGGTTTGGAAAAATGGCTAGAACTTTTATTTCCCATGGTTAACGGTAAATTCCGCCTGCAAAAAGGCACCAGAAGTGCCACGAACGAAGCGTCCCAGCCCAGGCGTCCTGAAAACTCGGAAGGCCGCTATAGGCAAAATCTCCCGGGCCTAGCAACGACGGAAAATCGCCAGGAGGGAAGATTAAGCCTTTGGGCTGACCGCACAGCCGAGAAGAGGCGCCCGTGCGTAACGGGCCCGCAGGAAAAAAGAAGAAAGGAGGAAAAAAGAGCAGAGGGGCCAGGAACACCAAATCCTGGCCGGAAAGTCGAGGACACCAAGCCCCAACTCGCAGGCAGAAGTACAGTTAACCAAGGGTGGGAGGGGGGGTAGACTGCTCAACTCAGAACGCGCCAGAGAAAGCTGGCCAGGCGTTCCCTAGGCGGGTTAGAGAGTGAGAGCCAGTAGCCGGTGGGGGTAAACTCACGAATTAGTTGGTGTTGGTTGGAGATGGAGGTGATCGTAGGCAGGTCCCGGTTGCAGACTTCGGTCCCAGGAAGGAGATCCAGCACTCCGGGAGGCGCGCCAAAGGCCCGGAGGCCAGGCCTCAGGTGGAAGGCCCAGGACACCAATTTTGTTCTTTTTGAAAGATGCTCCAGGATCCCCTCGGTGGTACGCAGCAGAAATGCTGTAGGTCCCAAATGGTGGTAGTGGGCCATGTGGCGGCAGACAGCAGGCCCTGGGACCCTGGGCAGACAGTCCCAGGCAGAGATGGCTGCTGGTCCCTGAGCAATGGCTGGTCCCAGGCAGGAGACACATGGCGGGCGGGCAGAAGACAGAAACATGGATAGACACGACATGCAGGGTGAGGTTGAAGTTTATTCAGTGGGTTATGGAGGAGAAAGGGTGAAGGGGGACAGAGAGAGAGGAGAGAGAAAAAAGAGAGCAGGAGAGAGCGGGAGAGAGAGCAGGAGAAAGCGAGAGAGAGGGAGAGAGAGGGGAGAGAGAGAGAGAGAGGGAGAGAGAGAGAGAGAGAGAGAGAGAGAGAGAGAGAGTGGGAGAGAGAGAGAGAGGGGAGAGAGAGGGCGGCTGAGGCCACTCCGGTTTTAAAGGTGTACGCGGGGGCATCTGGGAGAAGTGTCGCGCTGGGGAATTCTGGGAACTGTAGTTCTCCAGAAGAACAACAGATAGGTTAGTGCCTTTTTTTTGTAAGTAAGTCTAATGATATTGCTTGAAATATATTCGTGGTTAAAATAACTTTACTTTTTAATTCATTTTGATTTGTTGCTGTTTTATTTTGTTTAGACAAGATCTTTCTATATAATCATGGCTGTCCTCGAACTCTTTGATGGAGACTCAGAAGTCAAACTCAGAGTTTTCACTTTTACCCAAGTACTGAGATTAAAGGTATGTGCCACAACATTTAGAAAAAAAAACAAATTTAAAGGCTGGAGAAATTTTTTAAAGACTGGAGAAATGCTTTAGATCATTTTTGCTCCTGCAGAAGATTTGGGTTTGATTCCCAGCACCCACGTGGCAGTTCACAACCATCTGTAACTTCAGTTCTAGGGGATCCAACATTCTCTTCTGGTTTCTGTGAATATCAAACACACAGTGGTTCATGGAAATGCATTCCTGCAAAACAAAAATAAAAGTAATGTGTAAAAAGAAAAGGGTCAGGGAAGTGATGTAGGGATCAAGGCGCGCCGGAGGCCACGGAGAAAGCGCCGAGAAGGCGGGCCCCGCCTGAGGTCTGGCAGTCAGTAGCAGAGCCAGGCGCCCACTGCCCAAGCGTCATCAACAGCACCATGCCCGCACTACTGGAGCGCCCCAAACTTTCCAACGCCATGGCCAGGGCTCTGCACCGGCACATCATGATGGAGCGGGAGCGCAAACGGCAGGAGGAGGAAGGGGTGGACAAGATGATGGAACAGAAGATGAAAGAAGAGCAGGAGAGAAGAAAGAAAAAGGAAATGGAAGAGAGAATGTCACTAGAAGAGACCAAGGAACAAATTTTGAAGCTGCAGGAGAAGCTCTCAGCTCTACAGGAGGAGAAGCACCAACTTTTCTTGCAGCTCAAAAAAGTTTTGCATGAGGAAGAAAAACGGAGATGAAAGGAACAGAGTGACCTGACCACTCTGACATCAGCTGCATACCAGCAGAGCCTGACTGTTCACACAGGAACCCACCTCCTCAGCATGCAGGGGAGCCCTGGAGGACACAATCGCCCAGGTACTCTCATGGCAGCTGACAGAGCCAAGCAGATGTTTGGACCCCAAATGCTTACGACCCGGCATTATGTGGGATCAGCAGCTGCTTTTGCAAGGACCCCAGAACATGGGCAATTCCAAGGCAGCCCAGGAGGAGCCTATGGAACTGCTCAGCCCCCACCTCACTATGGGCCTACACAACCAGCCTATAGTCCTAGCCAGCAGCTCAGAGCACCATCAGCATTTCCTGCTGGGCAGTACCTGTCTCAGCCACAGCCACAGCCCTATGCAGTGCATGGCCACTTTTAGCCCACTCAGACAGGGTTCCTGCAGCCTGCTGGTGCCCTGTCTTTGCAAAAGCAGATGGAACATGCGAATCAGCAAACCAGCTTCTCTGACTCATCTTCTCTGCGGCCCATGCATCCCCAAGCTCTGCATCCAGCCCCTGGACTCCTGGCTTCCCCCAGCTCCCTGTGCAGATGCAAGCAGCAGGAAAGTCAGGCTTTGCTACTACCAGCCAACCTGTCCCTCGACTCCCTTTCATCCAACACAGCCAGAACCCACGATTCTACCACAGGTAACCACCAGATAACTCCTACCTACCCTCCATCCCTCAAGGTGGGGGTTCTTCCTATGTGCCCCAAACCAATAAAATGTACCCACTAAAAAAAAAGGGTCAAAAAAGATAATATTCAAAGAAATACATATGCACATACACACACACACACACACACACACATCACATAACATAACATAACATCACATGGTCTAAGACAACCATAGATCAATTTGATAGATAACTGTGATAGATCTACAGTTCTTTTTTAAAAAATATTTTTTATGGTTTATTTAACTTTTATTTTATGTGCATTGGTATGAAGTGTTACATCCCCTGGATCTTCAGACAGTTTTGAGTTGCCATGTGGGTGCTGAGAATTGAACCCAGGTCCTCTGGAAGAGCAGTCAGTGCTCTTAACCACTGAGCCATCTCTCCAGCTCCTAGACCTACAGTTCTTAAACTAAACTTGGATTCCACTCATGGCTTGTGTGATGTGTCTGCATTCTAGGGTTTTGTTAAGGATTTTTTTTTTTTTTTTTTTTTGGTTTTGGTTTTCGAGACAGAGTGGTTTCTCCGTGGCTTTTTGGTTCTTGTCCTGGAACTAGCTCTTGTAGACCAGGCTGGCCTTGAACTCACAAATATCCGCCTGCCTCTGCCTCCCGAGTGCTGGGATTAAAGGCATGTGCCACCACCGCCCGGCTAAGGATTTTTTTTTTGCATAAATATTCAGGAGAACTATTGGAGTTTAGGCTTTTTGTATGGTTCTGTTTTGCTTCTAAAGTCCAAATGAGTTCAGACACGGTCCCTCTTTGACTTTCTGAAAGTCTGTGGAGAAGTGGCCAGTCTCCTCAGATCACATGCCTGGCGGTGGCCTCACTGGGTTTGGGGTTTTATTTATGGGAACATGCTTTACTGACTCTCACGGGTGTTAATAGGGCTAGTCAAGTTGCCTGTCTCCTCTTGGGCCAACTTTTGTAGTTTGTGACTTCAAAGGCATTTTAATAGCTCATGTAACTTTTAAATTTATTGGAATAAAATTATAGCTAGCCTTTCTTTAGGGTGACTGTGCATGAGTGTGGTATAGAGTGTGTGTGTGTGTGTGTGTGTGTGTCTGTTAATTTTGTGACAGGGTATCTCACTGAAACTGGAGCTCACTTTTTCAGCTCAACTGGCCTGATAGTGATTCCCCCAAGATCTCTCTTTGCCTTCTCTGCCAGTACTGGAATTACAGTCACATGGCTGTGCCGAGCTTTTATGTGTACTGGGGATCCAAACACTGGTCTTTATGCTTGCAGAAAAAGCTCTTTACCAACAGAGCCATCCCCCAGTCCCCTTTTTTTTATCCATTTTTAAAAACTATCTATTGAAGTGGTTTCCCTTATTTCATTATATTGCTATAACCCTCCCTTTATTTCCCCCACTCCACTCCCACCCCGTCTTTTAATCTTCAAGCTTATCAAATTTATTGATCTTTGCAAAGAAATAATGGCACAATCCAGGGATATATTTTCTGCTTTCTACTTCATCGATTTCTCCTCTTATTATTATCATTTCCTTCTGTGTGCTTGCTTTGGGCTCTTGTGTTCCAGTTTTTAAATATTGAACCTTGAATTGTTAATATGAGCTGTCTTCTTTCCTAACACAAGCATTTGATGCTATAAATTTTCCACTAGTAACGCAGCTGTACCTGTCATGAGTTGCCTCTATTTCGATTGATGCGATATATTTTGTCAGGTTGGGATTTTATTATTGCTGTTGTGGCCCTCGGCATACCAGGTGAGAACCACTGAACTCTGGCCCCAGTCAGTGGGTAAGTTGTTTTTAACACTGTTAATGTGGGCTTTATGCTGAATTCTTACTGACTTGCCACCCACCTGTCCGTTACTAAGAAAGCAGGTTAGAGATCTGCCTATTTCTCCTTTTGGTGTTTTCTGATTATTTGGAAGTTCTGTCTTTAGATACACATGTATTAAGTTGTTAAATTTCCATATGAATTGAAAACTTTGTAGATGTATAAGGCCTTGCTTTCTCCCTGGTAATGGATCCATCTGGTTTTAATATAACTGTGTCAAATTCTAAAAGTATTTGCCTCACAACTGATTTCTGTTATTACCAGCATATGTCATTGTATTTAATTCGCAGAGCAACTCTATGAACTAGGTCCTATTATTAGCCCCAATTACATGTGAGAAAACAGCACATTTGCCCCGCCTGGTGCTGCCTCCCCAAGAGCTGGCTTCCAGACCTCTAAGTCTTATTCATGCTACTTCCCAACATAATTTCAACATTTGTCCATGCTAATTTCTGTATTTACCATATAAAGTACCAAAACTTAACTTGCATTTCTTACTTGCTATTGTCACCATACCACCCAATAAGACTTTACAAAAAGATCATGTGTGTGCAATGTGTATACACGTGTGTGTGGCATGTGCATGCCACAGTGCATGTATTGAGGTCAGAAGAAAACCTTGCACGTGAGTTGTCACTTTTCACCTCATTTGAGGCAAAGCCTTTTTATTAGTTTTCTGTTCCATAGACCAAGCTAGTTGGCCTGGGGGTTTCTGTGGGTCCTTCTATCTTCACATCCCAGTACCAGCTCTGGGATCATAGATGCCTGTACTGTGTGCTGCCTTTTTACATGGATTGTGAGAATTTAAATTCAGACAGTCAGGCCTGCACAGCGGGTGCTTTTATAACTAACCCATATCCATAGCCCAAGGCTTGAAAAAGCTGCCTGTGGAAAACTGAACTATTGATTGAAATATTTGTAATTTCGATGAACTGGTTCTTAAGGGAAGGGAGAGAAAGGGCAAAAGATCCCTTATCACGTTCCTATAGATACCTCTCTTGAACCACACTTGTGTATCTGTTTTCTGCCTATCCATTTCTGCTTTAACTTAGTTAATAATTTAGATACAGAAGATAAAAAGCATTCAGCCAAGCTCTGGGCTAGAAGTATTTTTACACCTTAAGGCAGTAAGTCACAACATCTCCGCCAGTAGCATGCACCGAACTCAGGGACTAGCTTGTGTCGTAGAAGAGGACAAGACTGGAAACAGCACCTTCTGAACACGCTCACTGCCCTCAGTGTGTACAACCATCCTATGAGGGAGCTGGGTTGTGTGGGCTGTAGACTATCAACCTAATTGTCTCTGATCCTCAGAGATAGAGAACATGGTAAGCCCTCAACTGTAGCACTGGCTAAAAAGCAAAGAACTGAAATTGTTAGTGAAAGAGAGAAGGGGAGAAATAACTACAGTCCCACACTGCAGCACGCTGCAGTGAGCATCTCTGAAGAGGTTAGGGAAGCCCTCTGTGGTCCTTACCCTAAGTCAATATTTCTAACAGAAGCACATGGAGATCCTCAATGTCTACCCAGGTTACCTTACAGCTGCTCTACCTAAACAAAGGCAAAGCATCCTTCAACCTAAGTGTTTACTGCAAAGCCAGAGCCTCCCTCCACAAATGAGTACCGCTCACACCTTGGTCTCTCTCCTCTCTCAACCTGCCAGGTCGAATATATGTGATACTGTGGAATATTACAAATGCCTAATGGTTATGGCTTTGACCCTACATGGCCAAAGACTTAGGTTGACTCATCTTTTGTTTGTTTGTTTTTTGGTTCTTCAGCTGAGACAGCGAGAAAGATGGTTTATTGTACACGAGTTACACTTGGCCACAAGTGAGAACAGAACTAGCCCAGAATGCCACAGGTCCAGGACAAAGGGCCAGCAGGACTGTTTGGTTGTCATGACGGCAATCAGTCTCTCAGGTGGTCTCTGGGAGCAGATGGTGAGAGTCAGGGTCCAGAGACTTATACCGACAGTAGCACAGTCCAACTTGTACCAGCGTCCCGGCCTCCTGCATCCCTTACTTCTGGTCCTTTGGCCTTCAGGTGGACAGGCTAGTTTGCTTGGACCTCTGCCTCATCTTTCATCTCTTGCACTTCAACCTGTGCATTCCCTTCTTTCTCCATCTCGCTCTCATAGCACAGGAGTTTCAAGAAAGATGGTGCTAAGGCCAAGAGTGACTGGCTTCTTAATTTTTTTAGACCAAATTCATCATCTAATACAGGTATATTCATTTTTTAAAGAATGTTTGGGTGGCATATATATTTATGGTAGAAATTGAATAATCCAGGCTTTAAGGATTTCTAAGTCCCACTCACACTAAACTGATTCTTTCCATATGTCGCAGGAGACCAGCCACGCCCCCCCCCAGTGTGAGAACTTTCTTCAACATCATAGTAACGGTAACATAATGATTGTAACAGCAAGCCAATACCTCCCGCTTCCTCCTTCTAGACACTAATATGATTGGGGGATTTGACTTTGTTTGGCCCCTGTTGGATTAAGTTGGGAGTTTTTCACTATCTATCTCTACCTCAATACAAGGTCTTGCTATATACACCAATCTGACCTGGAATTCAGTGTGTAGCTCAGGCTGCCCTACAACTCATAGTAATCCTCACACCTCTGCTTGCCAAGTATTGAGACTGTAGGCGTGAGCCACCATACCCAGCACTGGCTTTAATTTTTGAGAATGGATGTCTTTCTATAGCTTAGATTGGCCTAGAACTAAATGATAGTCCTTAGGCCTCTGTCTCCCAGTAGAAGCTATAATTTTATGTTGGGAAAGGACCACATAAAGCAGCCTTAGAAGCAAATATCTGTGCCTGTGTAGTTTAGATTTTCCCTCACGTTTCTACAGCTATGGCAATTGCACTGCATTCTGGTCCACGTCCCGCAAAACAAGAGGTGTGCAGTAACTCAGAATAGTCTCTTGCTTAAAAGGAAGCTGAAGGTCTCCGCGTTGGGAACCAGCTGAGACTCTGGGACTGAAAGTCCCCCAGACATTCCAAGTCTCTGTTTTGTCACCTGTGACAATAAAAGATTAGACTAAGTGTTCACCAGGGACCTGCTCAGTTCTGAGGAGAGTCTGAAAAGTCTTCAGAGAGAGAGTGTACCTTGGCAACATTGAGCCAGGTATATGTTTTTGAAGTGTTAATAATTGATAGGTTGTGACACTGAAATCAGTTTAACTCGACTCAAATATTTACACATACTTCCCATGCAGTGTATTTTCCATCATGGGATGGTGTTGAGCAATGGAAAATTTTTCAAATACTTTTACTCGAAGAGACTAATTAGGCTGGCTTTCCTGCAAAGCTCACGCTAGGGTATTAATGTTATGTGAGGGTTTCTGTTTATTCACAGTACGAAATAGCACATCAACATCTAGTTAACAAGTTGTTCTCCAACAGCAAAGCTGACCGGGCTGCTGGAGGTGGCCAACAGAACATAAGAGACTGGTGCCATCTAAGAGCCCAGGCCATCGTCCCAGGTCCTAACAATTCTAATTCACAATATCAATGGTGCTTTTTCAATTATACTTACCACCCCTTGAAGCTGACCTAAAATGGAAATCAGGAACCAGGATTCATGTTCTAAAATTCAGTCACTGCCTTCTTAGAAGACAGTAAAATGTCAAAGAATTTCTGTGCTCTCAAAAGATGAAAAGAACATACCTTCCTGCCACCAGGAGTGACCATGTTAGTTGTTCTGTGAGTGTTACTATGGAAATCTTTGGAAATATTCTAGCTGCCCAAGTATTTAACCATGTACATTATAAATTGACAATCACAATTCTGAATTTTAAAATTTACACTAGATTTACAACTTGTTAATTCAGGATTAATTCGATATAGTTCTTTCCCCCTCCCCTTTTGAGACAAGGTCTCACATTGACCTCCAACTGTGAGGATGACCTTGAACTTCTGGCCATCCTGCTACTGACTTCTGACATCACAGGCATAGGCATTTGACACCATGACAGGCTACCTTATTTTATAAAGTAGGCCTTCCCTTTCTTTATTTTAAAATAATGTGGGGAAGCTTCATAATTATCTAATCATGCTGGAATTCAGGCTTTTGGTGACCAAGTCCAAATTCTCTGAGTCCACACCCTTCATTGTGCAATAATTTTTGATCCTATCTCCTTCTGGGCCTTTTCCACATCAGAATCCTCTCTTTGATTCTGCTTTTAAACGGAAGCTTTTGATTCTCTACATTTTATTTAATCCTCCAATGGCTGAGATTCATTTATTTATATTTATATTATATTTATATTTAACTCTATTGTCTTTCTTGAGTGTCAACCAAAAAACACACCGTGGTTTTCTGACTGAAAGAAAACAAGCTTTCTTCCTTCCTTTGCCAGTATCCCACATGTGCTGCTACTGAAATGACACACAGAGATATCAAATAGACGTCTGCATCCTTAGTTGTAATCAACACCTCAGAACCTTGACGTGCAATTCTGTTGCCGCATGCCAACCGTTATACTTCTCCATACTAAGTAGGATCTGCCATGGCCTTTTTCTTTCCTGTTCAGAGGGGTCGTTTACTCCATCCATTTCCACTGTTAAAATGGCAACTGTCTTTCCCAGGACTCAAGCCACTTCCCCTGTTCTGTTCTGGTCCATTCCTGGTGATCCTCTCCCATTAGAAGCTGTGCTTCCAGATGGCACCAAGTCATCAATTGACATTAACAATCACAGGTACCAGAAGACTAAAAACGACAGGTAGATAATGGGAGGAACTTTTGATGCCTGACACAGTAGTGTGATAATAGTTATAATTGGAGAGAGGATCTTAAAGTTCCATTATTTGATCTGTGTACCTTTATGCATATCAAATTATCACACCATACTCTATAAATATATTCAATTATTTTGTGCCAGTTTAAAAATATTAAAGTGTGAAAAAAAATGTTCCAGGTTGATTGAGAAGAACTCTCATTTAATATAGATGAAGAGTTATAATTCAAAAATTGCTGCTGTGTCTGAAGCAACATTATCTTTGGGCATAATCGTCTTAAGTTTTTTAAAAGAGTATTGGAATGTTTTCAGTAGGGTTGCATACTGGGAGATAGGTTTCTGTTCATGCCTGTTGGGGTTATCTTGACTAGGTCAAGATGGGAAGATCTGCCCACTATGGGTATCACCATTCCCTGAGATATAATCCTGGACTGTAGAGAAAAAGGAGAAAATGTAAGCATTCATATCTCTCTGTTTCTTGATTGTGAAGCCCACCACAAAGAACTGTGACTTTGAACAATGAGCAAGCATAACCCCTTCCTTCTGTCTCTCGCTTTGGTCAGAGTGTTTTGTGACAGCAAGGAGAAAGTAATTACGAAAGGACTGTTTAGTCTACCTCATTCTATTTGCTCTTTGCCCACCCTTCCTCAGCTCTAGGGATCACTTTTCTATTCTGTTCTGGAGCTTCAACCTTCCTAGCTTCCACATAAGAGTGAGAAGTGTGTGGTATTCGCCTGCCTGCGTCTGCCTCACTTCCTCTACCGTCTTGTGCTCTGGTCCCATCCATATTGCTAAGAGGGATTTAGATTTGCATAAAATTAACTATACTAATAGAACCTCCATGGAAAATGCTAAATTGTGTTCAATGTTTTGCGAAAATTGTACTTTTCATTTTTTTGAAGACTAGAAAGCCAATACTTTATTCTTAAATTAAATATGTGGTTTTCAAAGCGCCTCACTATCAATGTTAGGGAGAAGTCTCAGTGGGTAAGTAACTTGCTTTGTAAACATGTATAACTTAGCTCAGAGCTCCAGAACCCACATAAAAAAGCCTGGCATGGCAGCATGTGCCTGTGATTCCCACACTAGAACAACAGAGAGTTGAATGTCAGAGGCTCCCTGGCCAACCTTTCTAGCCAACTGATGAAGGCTGGGTTCAGTGAGGGAGATGCTGTGGATAGTGGATAGTGATCGAGAGAGACACTGGGGGTACCCCATAATGTGTACCTCATTATGGGCATACACACATAATGTCATAAATATGATTTGCCAGAAATAGAGACAAACATGTTTGTGTCTTTCCATAATGTCAAACTGTATCAACTAACAATCAGCTCACAAGGTGTAGCAGTTTCAACAACAGCAATTTGCCAGACAA